>JAOYMZ010036571.1:0-15798 GCA_025802335.1 Pinguicula primuliflora | reverse complement strand
TAGACGAAGCCGGCTCGTGGTGGGTTGCTTTTCTGGCCCACAATTGGCTCGCAGCAAGAGTCAGCTCTCCTGGGGGTTTGCGTTTCGCTGGGGGGGGGGAAGATCTGGGTGGACTGATGCATTGGGCTCGGATTTCTTATTCTTCTATTTAGGTTTGGGCCGTGCCTTGGGCTTGGTGACACACTGGATGGCCCCAGCAAGAGTTTGAGGCCCAGGTGGCCTAGCTGGCTGAGTACATGCCGCGTCAGAGTCCCGCTCTTTGGATGATTTCGGAATATCTGCAAGGACAGAGAAGTGAGAGTTAGTACTAAATTGAAATTGGTTTCTAATACCTGAAGCAGCAGCGCCGTCGGACGCCCGCCGGAATTGTCGGCATTTCTTTTCAGCAATTAGCCAAGGTATATCCCCCGAGTCATCTGCCCGTGCCGGAGTAGCATTAATTCGAGGAACAGCACCGGCCGAACAAGTGTGTGCATTATCTGAGGTCATCTCTGAGGATGCCGCCGGGGTAGTGTTCTGTGCCGAATTTAGAGCCGATTTAACGGCTTTGCAGTCCTTCGAAACGTGCCCATACATTCCGCACGAGATACAGACGGTATTGAGGTCCTCATAACATATTTTGTATTCCACATCTCTGATGAAAATGCTCGGAACCAACGGCCGGATTAGGTCCAATCGGACTGCTAGTCTAGCAAAAAGCCCTCGGTCAGCCAAAATGGTGTGGGAATCAGCCTTTAGGTACACACCAATCGGCCTGGAAATCTCGCGGAGTAGTTGATCCGGGAAGTATTGTGGTGGGAGCCCAGGAATACGAATCCAGGAAGCTACTGAATCCAGATGGTCGGACTGAGTATCAAAATTAGGATGCCACGGGAAGATGTTGAGTGTGTGCCCGACTATGGAATAGGGGCCGCCGAGTAAAGCATCATGATAATCCTCCTCAAAATCTAGCTTTACCAGATAGTAGCCGTGTTCAACGTCAAGGAGGTGGATGTTACCCCTTGGTTTCCATCAGAGGAGGGGTGATGCTGTGCTTAGTCGACCGTATACTATACGGTGCAACTCTTAGGTCACCGTTTCATTTTTTCAAATCTTAAAAAAAAAAATTCAACGTCGCCATGAAACAGCGACGTAAGAGTTGCATTGTATAGTGGTACGGTGCAAAAGCACCGTACCACCCCCGAATCCGGTTTCCATAGCGAAATAAGCTTCTGGTAAAGAAATTTGAAACTCATCACCTATTTGAGCGGTTTGATATAGACAGTGAAAGCCATATTTTGGTCGAGCTAGTGGTAGATCCGGTCCGAAAAATTGATATGATGCTTTCCGTCCACCTCGGAGTGGGTAACCTCACCCTCTTGAATTTGGATCGGGATTCGCGTGAATGGGCTCTTCCCCCTAGATCCGGTTGAGCTTTGGGTGCGAGAGCTTCCTTGAAAGAGATCGGAAGAGGGGGGTTTTCGGAAGAGGGGTTTTTTCGGATGATGGGGCCGCTACAGACGCTGCCGCCAGAGTCGGCTCCTCAACAATATCCATGGCGTCTGAGACAACCTGTTTGTTTTTTACCTTGGCCGTGACCGGGTCAACCCCGGCTGAAGGGTCGGTGGGCATCGACGGCAAAGATTTGAACAATCGCTTTGTAGAGAGAGAAATTCCATCCGTTATAGAGAACTTTTTTATACTCCCAAATTTCTAAAATTCGATCGTGAGTGGAATTAATATTAAAAAGGGCATTATAGTCATCTTAATCATTTTGCCCGTCAAAACCCAAAAGCCTCCTGCTGCAATTCAACAGAAGGC
The DNA here is from genome assembly GCA_025802335.1 of Pinguicula primuliflora. NCBI lineage: Eukaryota > Viridiplantae > Streptophyta > Magnoliopsida > Lamiales > Lentibulariaceae > Pinguicula > Pinguicula primuliflora. The sequence goes on along the minus strand of JAOYMZ010036571.1, from coordinate 13,998 downwards.
GGAGTCTGGGAACGATGAAGAGATTCTTCAAGCCGGTTGAGAAAGATGGGTCCAGCAAGAAACAAACATTGTGCTCAGAAGGGTTCGAGACAGCTAAAGAAAATTCATCTGCATCTGTAAACGGGGAAGATAATGAAGAAGCCGCAAAGAAAGACCCTTTGAGATTCTTGACATGGAATGCTAACAGTTTGCTGTTGAGAATAAAGAACGACTGGACTGAATTTTCCAAGTTTGTGGAGGGTGTTGACCCAGATGTCATTGCCGTCCAGGTAATCATGCATTCGAACCGCATACGTATTAGTCTTATATGGAGGGTTTGCACATTATGTTCTTGGACAAACGGGTTTCAACACTTTGAGAGCTTGGATGTTGTTGCATCTAAGTATCCTTGATTTAGAATGTTGCTGTCCTCCTTGGTTATATTTGTGTCGATGGCACTGAAGTTCTTTTCTCTTGGTCAGTCGGCACTGAAGTTGATAGTTAACTTTTTTTGCTTGTTCAGTGTTACTTCACCGAAGAAAAATCTTCTTCATTGACAAATTCTTTCGCCTGTTTATCTTGGTTTGAGGTGTTCTGCTTAGATTTTGTCTTGCTGGCAAGTCTCTCCAAGTAAAACCTTACTGTATTTGAGTTGGGTCTTTTGCCGGATTATGATCCTTGGACATACTATTTGCATGGTTTCATGTTGGAATCTTATTCAGCATTGCTTCTCGTTTGCATTTTTTCTTCTGTTTTTTGGCTGTACAAAATTAAGCTTAAAACTGCTAAGCACAAGCCACTCCTGTGGTGCCATATCTACACGAATTTAGATGGAATTGAAGCAACTAACATTTTCCGACCTTTTGCTTCTTTTGTTCTCTGGAAGTTCACTCTATAATTGTTATTTTGTTCCTACTCATATTCTTTGTATCTATAGGTAACTTATTTGCTGGTCTAATTTCTATTGTCATATTTTTTTAGACATACATTCTTGTAGTCTTGGATGAGATATCTGACTTTGTAAAGTCGGTAGGAAGTTAGGATGCCCGCAGCTGGTGCAAAGGGTTCTCAAAAAAATCCAGGAGAATTAAAAGATGACACTAGCTCCTCGCGTGAGGAGAAACAGGTGAATGTTTTTTCTCTGCACATCTTTTGTTGAACTTTCAAGCTCATACTGAAGAACTGTTTCTTTCCGAGACCGTCATAGATGGGAATTGTACTGAATGTTAAATACAATGATTGTACTTGTAAGCTGGAGAAGAAGCTCTTATCTAGATAAGGAAAGTAACCAGAAAGACAACAAAACTAACAAGGTAACTAAGAATAGTAGTCATAGGAGTCATGGGCAGCAAAACATACGCCAAAAGATGTGATGCTTACTGCCTGTGAACTCAGAAGTGTATACCAAGGAAGTTCAATGGAATATAAGAATTCACCACAGAATTATTACCTAGACTTTAAAAATAATTTAGAAGTAAAAGTGTAATTAACAATTATGGAAGAAAAACACTTGAATCACAAACAATCTCTCATGTTCTGATTTAACCTCATGTGATCTTTAAGAATCTAAATTAAGCGTGATCATATTACTTGAGATCTTACTTTGTCTGCAGGTTGTGATGCGTGCCTTATCAAATCCTCCATTCAGAGACTATAATGTTTGGTGGTCTCTTTCAGATACAAAATATGCTGGCACTGCATTGCTTATAAAAAAGTGTTTCAAGCCAAAGAAGGTTTATTTCTCACTGGATAAAAAAGGTCCGTTTTAAATTGCTTTCTGAATTTTAATCTTGGAGGAGTTTTTTTTATAGTACCAATATTTGTAGTAGACAGAGACCATCCTGCAAGTTTAGTACTTCAATATCCTATTTATATCGGCGGATATTATTTGATTGAGGGAATTCAACCTCCTTGCGATTTATATTTTATTATTATTATTTTTAAGTTGGACACACTTAGCTTTTAAAAATGATAGTATTAATTAAGGGATTTTGACTCTTCCTGTCGCTGGTAACCTGGGTACTTTGACATTAATCATCTCAGATTTGCATATTTTGTCACTCTTCAGAGAAAGATGTACGAATGAAATTTTTATGTTTTTTTTTCAGGTTCCAAGCATGAACCAGACGGTCGTGTTATTATTGCCGAGTTTGAATCATTCAGTCTATTGAATACTTATGTTCCTAACAATGGATGGAAAGAGGAGGAATCTTCATTTCAGAGGCGAAGAAAATGGGATAAGAGGATTTCAGAATATGTTCTAAGAAACTCTGAGAGGCCCCTGATCTGGTGTGGTGATCTTAATGTGAGGTACGTCTCCTGTCTCATACATCTGTCATTTACTTATCTGTATCTTGTGTTTCTTTCATCTTCCTGAGTATGGTAGCTATGTGTTACATTCCACAGGACCGTGGTCGAATAGAACTTGTAGGGAGAGATCAAAATCCTTCTATTCGTACTGTTATTTCTAAGAACTAAGCTACTGTAAACTAAAGAAGAGAAACTTCAACTTCATTCCATTACATATCCTTCAAGTCTTACACTTCGGTATTTATAGTCCAAAAACATTCTCATTCAAAAGGAAATAATAGTAAACTAAAATAGTCTTCCACGACTAGAGGATTTTTCTGGATTGGAGGATTTGATAGATAATTCCTTGATTTGTGGATTTGATCGAGACTTTCTTGATTTGATGGGATAGTGACCTCATCGATTACACTAACAATTATTTACTCCTTTGTTCTTGCATACCAAATGGAACCGTAACACTATGTTATACCTTTCATATTCTACCAGCTATCGTGGTTTCGACTTTCGAAAATAGTGGAAGGGAGTACGAATGATTTCATTGGCTAAACGCATATTTTTTTTGAAGAGATAGAAATGCTCTCTTATCTGTTTATTTGTACTTGGTGTGGATTAGATATCCTGCCCGTAATCTATTGTGAATTTTGATGCTGTCTTGCAGTCATCAAGATATTGATGTGAGCCATCCAGTGTTCTTCATTGAAGCAAAAGTCAATGGTTATGTTCCACCCAACAAGGAGGTGGTGCTTTATCCCTTTTAAGACCGACGTTCATATAATATCCAATAGTTATATGCAATTTGAGCAAATCTTATTAAGGAAATCACAAATTGAGTGAAGTTTATAAAGCATTGTATCTATAGAAGAGCTAATGTGCCTTCTTAGCTTGTGGCCCTAATCAATTGTTTATACTAACAAATTCTTCTCGTAATCCAATTCTAATTTTTGGCTTATGTCAAGGATGTCAAAATATAATGGAAAGAATAAATGGATTATTTTATTTATCCATTGTCGCTATGTGACTGTTGACAATGGCTCTCTTGCGCCTTGTCCTCTGTATACAGTATATATACTTGTTTGTACTTCTGAATGCGACGTAGGTGGTGGAAAGATTCATATTTAAAACTAACTGAAAAGTCGGTTTAGATGACACCCGAACGAGCTTTTTATAAAATTTCCACCATCCTTCACTGTTCTAGATGCTGGCGTCTGCTAACTAATATAATGCAGGATTGCGGGCAACCTGGATTTACATTGTCCGAAAGGAAGCGCTTCAGTTCCATCTTAAAAGAGTATGTACAGAGCATCAAATTTGTATTCTTATTTTTTGCCTTAGTGATTCTGTTGTGTTGTTTGAACTAAATGTTCATCTTCATCTAGTATGTACGAGAGAGTTGCAGCTCTCCCTTTTCCTGCTTTTAGTAGCAAATTACACTGCGTGCATCAGGCTCTCGAGTCGGATGCTCATTGTATCCAAGTCATTGTCATTAGTAACACTGATCATTTTACTCAAAACTATTTTTCTTGGCTTCAATTTCTGATAATAATATTTGTTTCTGCTGGTTCTCGTTCAGTATGTCGTTTACTTCGCTTCGGCTGATAAAAAACAATGTTTTGGGATGTGGGAAAATCTGGCTCTTTCTACCCCAACCTGGATTCTTGACTTATATTTTGCATGATCATAAAATGCTACACCTATTACTTTGATCTCATATCCACTAGATGCACTTCTATTAAGCAGAAAGCCCTGGGTGGCCAGGGGCACTTAGGCGAAATTCAGGTAGGGCGGTGGGCGACCGCCCAGTGCTTAGGCGACCGCCTTCTCAAACAGAGTTATTATGTGGTGACGAACTCATCTGTTCAAACTTATTGTCCAGGGGAGAGCTACTAGATGCTTATAGGTACTTACACCCAGACCAAGACATGGAGCTTGGCTTTTCCTGGTCAGGAAACCCTGTTGGAAAGTAAGAAATCCAACCACTTTAACCTGGTTAAGCATGTGCACTTTATATGACGAGATTCATTTTCTGCCCAAAACTTTATTGGTAGTAGTTTCTTGTTAGGAATCGAATCCCAATATTGTAGACTATTTATTTACTCATGCAGGCCAACATATGCTTATTTGCAGGTATCGTGGGAAGAGGATGAGAATCGACTATTTCATTGTCTCGGAGAAACTAAAGGAACGGCTTTCTTCTTGCGAAATCCACGGCCATGGCATTGAACTAGACGGTAAACTTGCGCTCACACTCGTAGCTTTCGTGGTCTAGTAATGATTACATATGCTCTATGTGAAGCAGCAAAGCGATATTGAAGCACCTATTAGTTATTACAACTTCGTTTTGACTCGGTTTCAGATTTCTACGGAAGCGACCATTGTCCAGTATCTCTTGTGCTTTCTGATGTCAATCCTACTCCTACATCCGGGGGAAACTGAGTTGATTGGATTCCATCTCTAATTTCTCCCAAGTCATTGAGTAAACTTGGATAACTGGATTAACTTAACAAGCAGTGGCTTCTTCTTTTTCAATGTTTTGCTCCTTAATCAGTGTACCAAAATGCACCTCTGAGTTTCATTCAGTTCAGTTATGCAGCTTTCAATGCCATCCATCTGCTTTTTAGAAGCGGGCCACAGGAAACATCAATTGAATTTGTTGAAAGACTCCCACACCAGAGGTGGGAAGGAAAAATTTAGAGGTTTAAATAGAGGAAATTGTGGGGTACTTCGAATCTTGTGCACACAAGGTTTTATTGAGTATAGTCACATTCCTACCAAATTATCTCACGCGCAACCCACACACGAGATCCACATTAGATGGGGCTCGATTTTAATCAAAGTCCGTTGTCCCGCATTAAATGAGTTGGGCGGCATGGCCTGTGTTAGTTTGGGCTGGCCCAATAAAACTAAAAATTTATTCGGAGTAAGCTTTGTTGTGCTTATACGGTGTGAGTGTTCAAGTTCGACAGGGTTTGTCTAGTCAAACTTGAGAGAGAGTGTTGAAAGACTTCCACACCCACTGGCGGAACTAGGGGGTGGCGGGCCCAGGCTGATTTTGAGTTTTTCAAGAAAATAGTAGGCTCGAATTAAGTCCGTCCCAACAAAAAAAATTAGCCTAAACCCAAATATGATGCTGGTTTCGCCATTGCCCACACCGGAACTGGGAAACTAAAGCCCATTGTCCTGCATTAGTTTGGGCCGGGAAGTTGTGACCTGCATTAGTTTGGACCAATTCAGTTAAATTAAAAATTTATCACAATGGAAAGCTCATCTGATTTACGGCCATTGGTGGAACTACACTGGGGCGGGCTCGGAATTTTTCCCTGGCCCAATAGTAGTTATCGATTAACTCAATATTAAAAAAATATTTAACAGCTCAGTTCGGGTTAAAAAAATTCTTTGAATCCGTATTGGATTTACAGGACTTGGCACAAAGATCAACAAGCTACTTAACGTGAGTCGTATCTATGATACGCAAAACTTTTATTAACAAAAGAGTAATAGTTAATAGCTCACTCTAAACTTTTATTTTGCAACTCACTCCCGTAATTGCTAATTTGTGAGAAGGGAAAAGAAAATAACAAATGTAATGCGAGGGGTTGAAATGAAATATCCATAAATATGGTTTCCTACCGGAATGTGGAATCGATGAGCTGCTGCGCCCATCACCGTCTTCATTACTCTGCTTTGGCTTCTTGTAATTAGCGACCGAAGCAGAAACTGAAACATAAAGTCGATGGTAAGACCGCCATTTGACCTCCAAAGACCCTCTTCGCCACCAACCCCAGAATCAGCGTAAACCCCCTTTCTGGGTCACATGATTTCATACCCTCGACTCTCTTCCGTTTTGCTCTGTTTACATCTAACTCGGAGAACAGAGGAAGTAGAAAAAGAAGAGGTTTTGGGGAAACCCACCACCAGAAATAGCTGAAACCCAGTTCAAAAAAAATGAAGGAAATAGAGTTGAATTGTTGCTAAAAAATGTTATCTTGCTGCTCTGTTTAGGTGGTTGCAATGCTTCCTCCCCGAACCCTTCGGATCTCATTAGAAGATACATGCATAACAGATGCTTCGTGAGTGCATTTTATGGACGACCACGCATGATTCCTGAGTTCTTTCTGGTTTTATAGTTTTTGTGTTTCTTAGGTCAATGGCGTCAGAGGTAATTGGTCCTGGGAATATTGAAGTTCCTCCATGGTTGAAATCTTTGCCCGTGGCCCCTGAGTATCATCCCACTTTACTTGAATTTCAAGATCCAATCTCCTACATTTTCAAGATAGAGAAAGAGGCGTCGAAGTATGGTATATGCAAAATAGTCCCTCCTGTCTCTGCCTCTTCCAGGAAAACTGTTATTTCTAATTTTACCAAGTCACTCTTAGCCCGGTCCAATGACTTAGGACCTACTTTCACCACACGGAAGCAGCAGGTCGGGTTTTGCCCAAGAAAGCATCGGCCAGTGCAGAAATCTGTGTGGCAGAGTGGGGAAAGATACGCTCTTGTTGAGTTTGAATTGAAGGCCAAGAATTTTGAGAAGAATTATCTCAAGAAGTGCGCTAAAAAGGGTTTGACTCCTCTAGATATTGAGGCCCTTTATTGGAATGCCATGGCTGATAAACCCTTTGAGGTTGAATACGCAAATGACATGCCCGGATCTGCATTTATGGTACACAAAAGTAGTGGAAAAAGGAATGACGGTACAGTGGTGGTGGGTGAGACTGACTGGAATATGAGGAGGGTATCCAGGGACAACTTGTCATTGTTGAAGTTCATGAGGGAGGAGATACCAGGAGTTACTTCGCCAATGGTTTACGTCGCAATGATGTTCAGTTGGTTCGCCTGGCACGTGGAGGATCATGACTTCCATAGCATGAATTATTTGCATATGGGTTCAAGCAAGACATGGTATGGTGTGCCTAGGGAGGCAGCTGTTGCATTTGAAGAAGTTATAAGAGAGCATGGATACGGTGGAGATATAAATCCTCTTGGTAAGATAATAGCTACCAGATTAAAACTGACAAACGTGAAAACAATAGACTCAAGTTGTGCATGCTTGCTGTTAAAAAAGACTTGGCGCATGCTTAGCCGAATCTAAATTTGATGTTATTATGCTTTCGGTTCCTACATCTACGTCTAAGCTCAGTAGACATCTTGGAGTAGAAACTTCACTACTGATTAGGTTAATCTTCTTAGAGAATGGTAACTTGGTAACTTTTGCTATTTTGAGTAGAGTTATGATTGTATGCAGATTTCCACTTGTACAATCAACATATAAATTAAACATATTGGTTTACAAAAGAACACTATTATCCTATTGACTATCAGTATTTCCTTCCCAATATATATTAGATACACTGTTTCCACTAGAATTCGACATCCAATGGCTAATACTTAAGACTCCTATGATGGATACGCGAGAACTGCTCCGGATAAAAATTGGATGAACTTACATGCTGAGGCATAATTAATACATGAGTACATTTCTGCTTGGTACTTTACACTGCTTACTAATCTCTTAGATGTAAGCATTTCCCCTTACAAAATTGACTTGCACCTAAATATATTGAACATCTTAAATTGAATATCCTAGATGTGTAGGACTCCTCTCCTTGAACAAGTTCATCTCTTAGATGGATGGACATTAAATGCAAAATTTGAGTAAATTTGATCCTGGATCGTTTTCTATATACTCTCTTGGAGCATCTGGGCCTTATCTGAAAGTTCTCTTCTTCTTCAAGCATTATTTTGTTTATTTCACCGTTTTTCCTGCCCCACGAGTGCATTCATTGATTTATCTGGCCAATAAACTGCTCTTGCTTTTTTTCTTTATTTCCCGAAGGTTGGTTACGATGAACTTTACCAGCTAATTTCTTGCAGTGACATTTGCTACACTCGGTGAGAAGACTACAGTCATGTCCCCTGAGGTACTGCTTAATGCTGGCGTTCCGTGCTGCAGGTAGCTAATAATATGAATTTGATCTGCAGTAAGAACTGATCTGTTCTGGTTAATAAATATATTTATCTCCTTTCAGGTTGGTGCAAAATGCTGGAGAGTTTGTCGTGACTTTTCCTAGAGCTTACCACTCAGGTTTTAGTCATGGTAAGCCGCATTCAAAAGCTTAATCCCCTCCATACTTGATTCTTTTAATGCTGAATCTCGTATAAACAATGTTTATTTACTTTATATTGTCTGGTGACTGCAGGATTTAATTGCGGAGAGGCAGCTAATATTGCTACTCCTGAATGGTTGAGGGTTGCAAAAGATGCTGCAATTCGTAGGGCGGCTATCAATTGTTCTCCCATGGTGTCTCACTTCCAGTTACTCTATGATCTAGTCCTCTCCTTCTGTTCAAGGTTCTCCTTAATCTCTTATAGAAGCACCCTTGTGGTTTTGTCTGGAGCAATACCCTGGACGTATACTTTACAGGCTCTCCAACTGGGTTTATTTTCAGTTAAATATTTTAAAAGCCTTGGAAAATCTGAGCAAATATAATTATCCTTATACAATCATCTGACGCATATCTACTTTGGCACATTTGAGAATGCTTCATCTTACATTTTCATATTGTTGTTTATGCCTATGCAGCATACCAAAGGGCGTTTCTCCGGAACCACGAAGTACTCGACTAAAAGATAGAAAGAAAACCGAAGGAGAAAAGCTGGTCAAGGAACTATTTCTCGAGGATATGCTGCAGAATAATGAAATGCTTCATGTTTTGGGGAAAGGATCGTCTGTTGTGCTTCTTCCTCAGAACTTTCTTAGTCATGCGGTTTCCGATAGCACACCATTTGAATTACAGTCAACAGCAAAATCTGGCATATTCCCAAATTTGTCAAATCCTGATCATAAGTTGGAAACTACTAGCAGCAATCCTCGTGATAGAGTGCAGCAGTCCAGTAAACTAGGGTTTCATGTTGTGGACAGAATAACAATTTCTTCTCTGTATAGTAGTAGCAATATCGCATCTCAGACTCATACAGAACAGACAAATGCTGCAATAAAGAGAAGTTGTCGACGTGATCAGGGGTTGTTTTCTTGCGTCAGTTGTGGGATCCTGTGTTATGCATGTGTTGCCATTGTTCGACCAACGGATGAAGCTGCTTGTTATATAGCTTCAGCTGATTGCAGTGTATTTAATTGCTGGGATTTAAATGATAACGACAGTGATCAGATTAGAGATGCGAAGACATGTGGCCCAAACCTCTCTTCAGGTATGCTAATAAATTTATGATATCTTCTTATACATAATATCTGTATATTAGTGTTGATTACCTCCTTGACACCATTATCTTGTACAACAAAATTTCGGGTGATTGTCATTACTTATTGCCGGAATTAAAATCATTAATGAAAAATTTATACATAAGTGGCCAAAATTCTCATTCCCCGGTGGAATTTTGGTGACGAAATTTTTAAAACCTTAATAAAATACTACTTAACGATAAGGGAAATGGTTTTATAAATTCCCATTGATGCGGAGTATCGGGCCTTTGATCTTATATGTATAAACTTCCCATTGATGGTTTTAATTTTGGCAATAAGCGATGAGAATAGTTCGAAAAGTTGTGTTATGCAGTATAATAGAGCTAATAAGATGAAAATTTGTGTATTTTTCTTTAAAAGACTATGCTATCATCTTTAAAATATAGCGGATATGTTTATAGATATGTTGCAGTATATATTCTTGGAAAAACTTCATTGATGCACCAATACACATTCTGGAGCAACATCTGTTTCTCATTAAAATGGTTTGGTATCTCTTTCCTTTAGCATTTAGGGTGAAAAGATGCAAGCTTGATTAGTAATTTGAAATCACATGTTCCTTTGTAGAATTCATGCTTCGGAATATGCCAAATGGATTTCACAGCATGTTGGCATCTGGAGATCTGCCTCGATATGCGGAACAAGATACGGATATGGTTTCTAATATTGAGGTACGGAAAGAGCCCTCATCACTGGGTTTGTTGGCTCTGGAATATGGTAATTCGTCAGACTCTGAGGAAGACGAGGAGACTGCTACTCTTCAGTTTGAAGGCTGTGTAGAAGGTGGCATTGATACCCCCGAAAAGGTGTTTCCGTGTAATAGCATCGATCCAAAGGCTAGCAGCATTACTGATTGTTTCTTGCAAATTACTGATTCTGATGCAAAGTCTGACATCCCCAAATGCAAAAATATAGAGTCACGAGATCTTGATGAATCAAACTCTATGATGGATAGGCATAAAAAACCGTCGAGGCATGACATACCAGATGCTTCAACGCAGAAATCCGAAGCAATACCCCGTACTGTTTCGGCGTCTTCAGTGGACACGGCTTTGCTGTTTTCCTCTAGATCCGACGAGGATTCCTCGCGATTGCATGTCTTCTGTCTTCAGCATGCTTTGCAAGTACAAAAGCAGCTCAGTCGGGTTGGTGGAGCCCATGTGTTCCTTGCCTGTCATCCAGGTGTGGTTTCTGCACGTCGCGCCTCTTGATTCACATTTTTCCGCCTTGTATATATATATATAGTGAAATTATTAGGTGTACAGCCTTATATGTCCAGTCTGTGTATAACTACAATCTTAGCCATCAGATTAGTATGTGTTTGTGTGTGTTTGTGTGTGTTTGATCGACGTGGATGACTGAGATTGTGACTGTACATAGGCTGTACTAAGGCTGTACACCTGATATATATATATATATATAGAAGGAAATAGGAATTTGACAGGTTCTCTTTCATTTTTCTGTTTCACATTTTTCTGCCTGCCTTTTATATTGATAGGGCTTGAACTTTCGTCTTCGAATCATGATGATTACATATCATTTCGGTAACTTATGCAGAATATCCCAAGTTGGAATCACATGCAAAGAAAGTGGCAGAGGAGTTAGGAAACAATGGCCTGTGGAGTGAAGTCTCATTCCATCAGTCTACGGGAGAGGATGAAGAAATTATTCGGTTGGCTTTAGCGAGTGAAAATGCGGTGCATGGCAATAGAGACTGGGCTGTAAAACTAGGCATCAACCTCTTCTACAGTGCGAACCTCAGTCGTTCTCCACTCTACTCAAAGCAGATGCATTACAATTCCGTTATATATGTTGCATTTGGGCGCACCCCTCCAACGTTGGATAGCCCGGATACGAAGTCTGAACCTGAAGAAAGGGGATTCGGCAGACAAAGAAAGGTAGTTGTCGCCGGAAAATGGTGTGGCAAATTGTGGATGTCTAGCCAGGCTCATCCATTTCTAGTTGATAGGGATGCAGGAGAACAAGAGGATGAGGCGAGTGTTGCTCCCGTTGTAAAACCGGACTTGAAGTATGCGAGGCGGTCTCGAAGGAACCAAGATTCTGGAAATGTATCTCTAATTGGCACAGGTAACAAAAACAGGAAGAATGCTCCCAAAAATCTATTACACGTGGAAGAAAAATCTGCAATGCCTGGAAACATGGATGATAAAGACGATGAAGAAGAAGATTCTTGCCTTCTTTTGTCACTCTGTGGTAGCAGTCAGAACTTTAAGAGAAAGCGTGGATCCAGGAAAGTGAAAGAAGAGAATGTCAACTCCGAAACTTTGGATGAACCTTCGGAAGGAACCGAGGTTAGTGAAACCTGCAAGCAACATGGTAACAGAAGGAAAAAGGAGACCTGTGAGGATGAAGATTCTTCAGAAGAATTTCCTCTCAGTAATACTTGGAAAAGGATTAAAGCTCAACTAGGAGCATTGAGAACAGAGAAGGAGCATCCTCAGCCGACGCGAAAAGATGGAAGCAAGACGGAGTTTGACCCGCTTAGTGAAGCGGAGGAGGAAGGTGGTCCGAGCACACGACTGAGAACGCGAACGAAAAAGCCTTGTAATGATGATGGAGGATCCAGAACGGCCAATGCAAGGATGACATTTGAGAAGCCATGTAAAGAGATCACCATTAAGAAATCCAGAGCTCTCAAAACTTCCAGAGGTAGCAGCAAGTCAAAAGTGAGTGATGATGAGGAAGCAGATTACCCTTGTGACATGGATGGATGCAGTATGAGTTTCGGATCGAAACACGAACTCGGTCTGCATAAAAGAAACATATGCCCCGTGAAGGGATGTGGGAAGAAATTTTTCTCGCACAAGTACCTTGTCCAGCACCGGCGAGTTCACGTGGATGATCGCCCTCTGAAATGTCCATGGAGGGGCTGCAAGATGACATTCAAGTGGGCATGGGCTAGAACTGAACACATTAGAGTTCACACTGGTGATCGCCCTTATGTTTGCACCGAAACTGGATGCGGGCAGACGTTCCGGTTCGTGTCGGATTTCAGTCGACACAAGCGCAAGACTGGTCATACTCCGAAGAAAATCAGAGGCTAATCATTCAAGATGGGTAGCTAACATATCGGATCAGCAATGTTCAAGTAACAGAGAAACAGTAGGTCTAGTTCTAGGCTTCATTTGATCTCTTACGAGTCCTCTATTGCCGGCATGAATTATTCCTGTCAAGATTCCTCATTTTAACCAATTCGTCATTCTAGCTCAGCCCAGTTGCTTAATCTAGGAATAGCATTCTATTGTCTGCAACTGCAGGAGCAGAATCTATTTCAGATGGGAAATATCTCCAAATCCTATTTCTATTCTACTAATCTGTTTTTTTACTTATTCACAAATTTTCGATAGTGGTGCACTCTCTCCTATCCGTCAAATTCGATAGCTTAGTTAGAGAACAGGACTTTTTGAGTCATTTGGATACGAAAATATTTTTTTGAGAAACTATTGGACGGTCATAGGCTGCCTAGTGCCTAGTCGATCCCTAAGCGAGTGCGTATGCATCATTCGGAGAGGGTGTAAGTCCAGAACCCAGGAGATCGCCTTTTTGAAGAGAGATGAAAACACAAAAATGATATAAGGCACCCCAAATAGCAACACCCCGTACCCTCTCATATTAATAAATACTAGATATAATCCGAGCCTAAAGTCACGGTAAAATTGAAACGATTGTTTAAAAAGGATGAATTAGGGTTGAGGTTAATGAGAGAGAAGGAATGAAAGAGATTCTAAAAAAATGTTAAAAGTGCTAATTCACCTAAAACATTACAAAGGTATAGTTGAAGTTGCTAAAATTGTCCTATTTTAATATATAGATAAGGCTCCCCACACCAACATGTGTGTGTGCGCTACCACATGGTGTAAGTGAGGGGTTTGGAGGTGTACACATAGTGGAGATGCCTTATATCATTTTTCATGAAAACATGGAATATGATATAAGGCAACACCCCTAGAGCACCCCCATGACATCCCTCATATCAATGAGTTGTGTGTGTGCTCATGTGAGACCCACTATTTTAGAATGTAAGGGGTGTCAATAGGGGTGCTCTAGGAGGGTGATACCTTATATCATTTCCGTGAACACATACATCAAAATTTTGAATTTTATATGCATACGATGTTTTGTCTAGCTGGAACTATGGGTGACAACTAGGTTTGGATTCTAGAACTAGCAATATTATGATCCGAACCCAGAATATATGGTATCGAAAAATGGGACCGGAATATCTATATATTAAGATAGGATCTTTTTTACTTTAAAATCGGACCAGGTTAGCGTAGCCAATTAGAAGCGACACCTCACCTTACTCCAGCGCGCAAGTTAGCAATTTTTTCCTGCAAATCCCAAATCCCGTAACTCACGCAACCCTTTTCCACCATTTGAGCAACCTCCAACAAATTCTCACATCTCGCGACCTCTCCCCACTAACCTAACGT
>JAOYMZ010036550.1:0-15807 GCA_025802335.1 Pinguicula primuliflora | reverse complement strand
GTTCTATTTATCTTCAGTATTATTTCCTACAAATTATTAGCTGTGGTTTGGCTCTATCCGTCCTATTTTCACAACAAAAAAGTGAAAATACAAAGCCGAAGCAGAATTATTAGCTGTGATTTATTTTTTGTTGGAGTACACATAAACAGGAATGTATAGCTCAATCAACAGCTGAAGCAGAATATGTTATTGCTGCTTCTGCAATGGATCAAGCTGTTTGTTTACGAAAAGTTCTGAAAGAGATGAGATATCTGAAGCCAAAGCCGACAGTAATACACTGTAATAGTAAATCTGTCATTGCCATAACTAAAAATCTTGTGCAGCATGTACGAACGAAGCATATCAACATCAAATATCATGCCATGCGAGAAGCTAAAAAATCTGGAGAAATCTGCTTGGTATATTGCAAAAGTGAAAACCAGATTGCTGATGGTGTTACAAAAGTCTTGCAGAAAGATAAACATTGCAACTTTTTGCAGAAACTCGACATACTAAAAGCTGCTGCCATCAAAGAGAAGTGATGGAGATTAGTGATGTTAAGCTTTCAGTTATGTTTTAGTTAAACTTGTTTATGCTTAAGTATGTTTAAGTTTTAAAAGTGTGAAAACAGGACATATGTGTCTGATGCTTTGTTATATGTTTGTATCAGAACAATCATTTTTGCAGTAGAATGAAGAAATCTTCTGAATGCAGAATACAAGCACAACTTTAGCTTCATTGTTTTTGATCTCCTCTGTTATATTTCAAAACTTAGCCCCTAAATTAAGTCCCTGTTTCCTTCAAACCAAAATGTTACACTGAATCAACACAAAATCAGTATAGCAAAGGCTTCAAAAATGTTATGTCCGAAGAAAACAATGTAGCCGGAGATTACCCAACACCTACACAATCCTTGACCGACGGAGTACAATTTGTTCATGAAAAATGTGGACGTCGTTCAGAATCGAGAATTGGGTTGTAGGACAATTTTTTCAGGTCGGAATCGAGAATTGGGTTTTCACGGGCACGGGATTCTATTGGAGAAGAGGAGGAAATTCTGAAAGGTTTTGTTTTTTATTCTGACCTGGCACGAAGCGTGATTGGCATATAATGGGAGTGGAATTCAGCATTCTCGATCTATTCATCAACAGTGTAATAATACAATGACCTTATTAGATGCATCCTGCATTTTTTTACTTTTTCCTCCGAGTTGCTTCTTCTGAAAAATATTGTGGGTATGTAAAATATCAATTTTGAAGCATAAACCGATGGATGATGCAGTCTAGTCTCATCCGACTAGTCTGACATATTCATGTTCTTTTTTCTGGTGTACCTACTTCATAAAAATATGCTTGGCAAAAGTTTAGTTCTGTAGTGGAAGATTGGTGGTTGGGTATTAATTTTTCTATTTATTTTTCTAGAGAGAGGTCAATGACTTAGCAGCCCGACAACCTGGCTAAGTTATGTTTTTTTTATACGAAAATGATTCCATTAATATTTACTAATTACAAAATGGGATATGGAGCACATGTTGATTCCATATTGCACTTAGTAACAGTAGTTCTAATGACATAGATCAATATCATGTAATACAAGGATTTATATCCCAACTTTGAAATGTTAGAGCAAAATGTATTCTCCCTCTAGCTTTCAACCATTGCAACAGTCTGATTTTTATCTGCACTGCAAGCTCTGGGGATTCCTCTTCTTCGAGGGGTTTATCAAATCTGATATCGTTTCTCTCTCGCCATAGGCACCATAATGTTACTTGCCACAATGCTTTTCCAAGCTCCTTTTCTGCTTTCGTTGTGAAATTTTTCATGTGTTTCCTAGTGGGTTAGAGGATCCACCTGTATGTTTGGAGGAAGTCCGATCCACTCTCCTAGTTCTTGCCAAAGCTCTTGAGCATGCGAGCACTGATAGAATATGTGTTGCATCGTCTCGGGTGAATTGCACCAGGTGCAGCTTTGCTCCAATTCTGGGATGGTGATGCCTCTGGCTAGCAGATTGTCTATTGTAGGCAGGCTGTTATGGGTTGCTCTCCATGCCAAATACTGGATTCTTAGTGGCACTAGCTTCTCCCACATCCTGGCTGATAAGTCTGTTTCCTGCTGGACTGCCATGTTCTTTGATTCTTAGTGGCGCTAGCTTCCCCCACATCCTGGCTGATAAGTCTGTTTCCTGCTGGACTGCCATGTTCTTTGATGCTTTGTAAGCTGATGCCACAGAGAATGCAGCAGTTCCATCGTTTTTCCAAATCCAGCTGTCCTGTCCTTCTGTTGGTATTGGAGCCGTCTGTAGCAAGGAGTGAAGTTCATCCAATCGCAGCAGCTCCCAACTTCGAAGTGGTCGTCTGAATTGTATGTTCCACTGAGCTCCAGTTTCTTGTACCTGCAAGACATCAGACACTACACAATTTTTGTGACTGGTTAGTTTAAACAGATTATGAAATAGTAAAGCGAGGCAACCTTCTTTCAACCAGTCTGATTTCCAGAACAAAGCCTTATTTCCATCCTGCATTCTCAGCTGCATGTTCGACTTGAACCAGTCTGTATCCACTACAACCGACCGTATGTCTCTCCACACTCGAGAAACAGTGTCTGGCATTGTTATTAAGTCCAGATCAGTCATCTCATCGCTTGCTTAGCAATACTTTAGCTAGATTACCCTGCTCCATAGACTATTGGGATCGTTTTTCAAGCGCCAGATCCATTTTGCAAGCAAAGCCAGATTCATACGGGCCAGGTCCTTCACCCCTGGTTCACCCTCTGATTTTTCCAAACATAAGTGCTCCCAACTTATCCAGTGAATGGGACGATTCTATTCTGATCTCTGTTGCCATAGGAACTTTGATAGGATTTTTGTCAGTCGCTTGATGGTCTGTTTCGGGGCCTTGAATAAGGATAAGTAATACACTGATAAGCTGGACAGAACCGACTTGAGTAGTGTAACTCTTCCTGCCAGAGATAGTTACTTATTTTCCCAGTGAGTCAGTCTCTTTTCCATGGCGTTGCACAGCTCATCCCACATCTGCGTTCTGTTTGGTCTGTCTCCAATTGGCATACCTAGGTAGATAAATGGGAGTTGACCCTTGTTGCAGTTTAGTTTCCCTGACATTTCTCCCAGCTCAGTGTCATTCATGTTGACCCCAAGTAACAAGCTCTTGCTCAAATTAATGGATAAACTGGACATCATTTCAAAAATCCTTAGCAAGCCTTTTACTGCTTGGACGTTCTGCATTGTGCCCTCTGCAATCAATAGTGTACCGTCAGCAAATTGTAGGTGCGTGATTTCTAAATCTGCAATTCTTGCTCCTGTTAAGAACCCCGTCACTGCTGCCTTCCTCAGAAGCAAATTTAGACAATCAACCACTATCAGGAAGAGTAACGGGGATAGTGGGTTGCCCTGGCGCAAACCTCTTTCGAATTTGAAAGCTTCCGTTTTTCTTCCATTGATCTTCACCACTGCCTGTACTGATGAGACACACCCTTTCATCCACTGTATCCATTTGGCTAAGAATCCTAATTTTTGCTGCATATCCTGCAAGAACTGCCAGTTTACACAGTCGAACGCCTTGGTGAAATCTACCTTGAAGAGGAGCAATGGTTTCCTATTTCTCCTGTAGTTGTGTATAATCTCATTTGCTATCAGGACTCCATCTAGTATTTGTCTATCTTTTAAGAACCCTGTCTAAGATTCTGAGATAATTCTGCCCAGCACCTTGCTTAATCTTGCTGCCAGGATTTTTGACAAGATTTTGTAGCCACTTGATATCAACGAGATTGGTCTATACTGGTCCAATGATGTCGGGTTTGAAACTTTATGAGCTAGTACTATCATTGTTTGAGTCAGTCCTGCATTAATCCTTCCTTCATGCTGGAACTGGTTGATGAAATCAATGAATTTTTGCTTCAATGTACCCCAGTGCTTTTGTATAAAATGAAAGTTGAAACTGTCGATTCCTGGACTCTTTGTTGTGGAGCAGGCCCAAACTCCTTTTTCTACTTCTGTTGTTGAGATTTCAGTTGTAAGGAGGACATTCACCTCTTCTGATATGGTGCATTCTGGTTCCATGTTCATGGTTGGCCTGTTTTTCTCTGGCTCGGTATAAATTCTTTTGAAATGATTTTTCAGTTCTTCCTTGATTGGAGCCACCTCTTCACACCAGCTTCCGTTGATTGTGAGCCCTCTGATGTTACTTCTGGTTCTGTTTTTCTGTATGCTAGCATGGAAGATGCGAGCGAGATTTGTGGTATAATAACCTTTCCTTGTCCTCCAGCGTATTCTGCAATAAGTGCCAAGAGTCCTGTCTTTCCTTTATCTCTAAATCTGATAACTGCACCCTTTCTAGTGCCCCATCTATTCTACTGATTTTCTCGCACAGCTATTTTTCTGTCTCATCAATGTTCCCATAGTGTGTTTTGTTCCATCTAGTGAGAAAGGCTCCGAGTCTGCTGAGTTTTTGATGTAGAATATATCCATTCAGACCTGTGACTTGATAGGAGTTGCATTCTTCTTCGATCATTTCATTGAAGCCCTCCTTTTCTAACCAGTTGTTTATTGTTTCAAAGAGTTTCGGTCCCCAATTGGTGTCTTCGGTCTTTAGCATCACAGGGACATGATCTGATAAGCTCTGTTCAACCCATGAAGAGAAAGGTTTTCCCAATTCATTATCCACGATCTGGAAAGCAGAATACGATCCAATCTACTGCATCTTGTTCCTTTGCTATTGTAGCAGGTGAATTTTCTGCGCTGCATAGGAAGATCATGCAGTTGATTTTGTTGGATGAAGCGGTTGAAGTCTTCCATTTCTCTCTGTATGGGAGCTGATAGGCTTCTCCTTTCATCTTGGCATCTGACTGCATTGAAGTCACCCGCTAAACACAAGAGTCCTTCCTTTTCTTTATTCATTTTTGTTGTCAATGTCTGCCAGAGTGCTCTTTTATCTTGTACTGCCGCTGGAGCATACATATTTACGATGTTCACTAGTGTTTCATGCTATCCCCATTTCCCTGTAATCTGTAGAAATCCGTCTCCCTAATTCCTTTGTGTTATTTTGAAACTGCCAGTATTCTAGATACAGATTAGACCACCAGATCTACCGGTTGACTCCTTCATTTCCCATTCATAGCTTGCACTGGGGCATAAGCTTCTACCTTTTGCTCTTGATATCATCTCCAACTTCGTTTCTTGAATACAAATAAAGTCCAGATGTTGTGACTTTATTAGCTCTCTAATTTCTGTCGTTTGCTTCTTCTGCCTAATCCGCAGATATTATAAGTGACAATTCTCATCGTGTACTTACTTAGAAACCTTTCCAGCCCTCAACACTGATTCTTGTAACTGTTTTTTTGCCTTTGCTTCAAATCTGTCTAGTTCCTGTAGGACTTGCATTTTAGGTTAAGTGGTCTGGACTCCCAGAGTTTTTGCCATGGTCCATATGTCCCTTGCTTCAGCTGATGCTTCATCCGAGGTAATATTTGCATTTTGTACTCCACTTTCTGGCCTGGTTACTCCACTTTCAGCATCCTTTACCTCACCTGGAATGCATTTCTTGTCCCCTAGTTCAATCACTTATTTCTCATTGTTTGTCATTACATTCAGAATTCTCTTTGTATGCTGATATAATCTCTCAGATGCGTGTCTTGTTGAATTGTATAGCCTTTTCGCCGTCTTGATCATAGAGGTTGGTGACAGCTCTAAGAATGATTGCAGCTCAAAGGGGTCATAAAGTCGTAGCTTGTTATTTTTATCACTTTCCTGGCGCATGTCCAAGCCTCCACTGCTCCTTTCATCCTGGTCTATCATTGCCTGCTCTGGAGGGAATGGTTGCAGAGATCTTTGTTTGCATTTCACTACATATCCTTGTATATCATCCATGTCTTCAAGCTCTGATTGTGGTTTTTTACTGCTCTAAACAGGTGTAATAGATTCTTTTTCTCTGTTGCAAATCGCTAAGAGCTCTTAGGCATTGGTATCTTTGGTCTTCGGGTGATTGACCTGGGGTTGTTTCTCAGTTGTTTCCAATTGATCAGGTGATTCCGCTCTCGTTTCCTTCACTTGAATCCCTTGTGCTTGCTCCTGGATTCGGATATTATCCCTTTTTTTGTTCATTGTTTATCCGGTCTTGGATTCCAACCCTTTCTTGTTTCCTTCTTTGCATCCCCTTTAGCTTTTTTTTCTAGCTCTGGCCATTTCCCATCTTCCCAATTTTTAGACTCTGTATATCTCTTAAGATCCTCCGCTTCCTCGTCTAGTGCAATCACAAAGTTTTCCCCTTCTGTTTCTATCAACACTTGCTTATATATCCATTTATGATCAGGGGTAAAAACTTGTATGCGACCATACTGCATCACCTCTCTTTTTGTTGTACGCTCATCAATTTGGAGTAAAGTTCCAGCTTTCTCACTTACAGATGTGAAGAAATCTGTAGACCAGCAATGCAATGGTGTCCCTGTGACTCTAATCCAGGCCAATCGTACTAGTTTCCCATTCACAAGTTTCCACGGCCTCAGAGTGTGAACATTGATCAGTGCCAATCTCTCTTCATCCTGCATCAATTTCACTTGGTCCTCTACATGCTGCAGGCTGATTAATATCTCACCTCCTTCAAGACAAGCCGCCGTGCTACCTTTATATCCCTGTAAATGAAGTGTAGCAATCATAGAAGCAAGGTCAATAAGGGGGGAGGGGAAACCTACCAGGTATGTATCCAGCCACTTGGAATCTTCTATTCTTGGTGTATATTTCAATTTCTCCATGTCATCTTGGTTCTGGGATTGTCTTTGTTCTCTTCCAGCATTCTTGTTTTTGGCTGTTGGTATTCCTGGTTTTTTGGTGCTATCTCCTTCGGCGTGCATGCTCTGCTTACGTATAGTGAACAAGCACCTATCCGGGCACCATTTGCCTGCTCAATTACCACAGAAAGATCAATGGTTTTTGTAAATCTGACAAAGTCATACCTCTTTCCTTTGAATTCCATCCGGGGTAGGGCGTGCACATCAGTAACCTGCCCAAATTTTCCAAAAAATTCATGATTTTTCCGACGTTGTCCACGCCGGCGGGAAGTTAGTAAAATAGGTAGATATAGAGTTTGCTCTGAGCTTCTCGATATAGGGAGGGAGGGTTTTTTTCTGAGTTGAGCCCTCTGCTTCTTTTTCCAATTTCTTAGCAGGTGATTTTGTTTTGGAATTGTGTATACCCCCCACCTGTGTCCACTCTTCCTCACCACACTCGTTTTTTCTGCGTGAGCTTTTCTTTTATTTGCGTAGGTTTTTTCGCTATCACTCTCCCCATTGTCGTCCATCAGATAATCAGATAATGCCATTGTTTGCTAACCTTCGTTGCAGAATTGGGACCGGAGCCCTTGTTCAGCACTCAATACAGAGGTGTAGAATTGGGCCTGTAGGTCGCCTCCGGCACACTATGTGTGGGCAAAGGTTACGCCTACGCCGCTCGATACACCCGTCGTAGAATTGGGACTGAAGAGGATGATCTCCACCACTCAATGCAATATGTACTCGCTCGCGAAGATGGTTTAGACCGTCAGACGGTGGACTGCCATGTTTTCCGACGAGGAGTTTGGTCGTAGAAGATGGTGTTGGGAAATGTGCCTGGGAGCAAGATTTTCCAAATTCTAAAAAAATGTTATGTATATATATTTTATTATATCTCTTTGCTGAGTAATTCAAAATTCTCTCAACATGTCATTCGAGTGGAAGGAGTGGAGCCCACGGAAAAAGAAGACTTCACCGGCACGACCACAAGTGAGAAGACACCAATCGGAGATGAAGGAAGTCGGTGTGAGGAAGAAACATTCTTAAAGAACGTAGTGGAGAAGGAGCTCTCAAATGATGAACTTGCGGTGGTCCCTGAAGGTTATGACAACCCGCAACCCTGGATTGAAGTCACTCAAAAGAGGAAGATGATTCATGAATGTGTTGGACCTGCAGACATCCAACCAAGAAGGAAAATGTATCAGAAAGGGCCATATTACAACGTGATAAAGAAGATGAGATCTAATCTATCTTCGCTTTACTTCACCAATATTCCCCAAGGATGGGATGCCCGACGACTATCGACTATCTTCAATCAATATGGCAAGGTATTTGATATCTTCATATCACCCAGGCTTGGTATGAATGGCAAATGTTACGGGTTCACCCGATATGATAGGATTCCAATTCCGGAGTCTCTGGCTAGACAAACCAACGACAAAATCCTGGAAGGCTACAAACTACAAGTTAATGTAGCCAGATTCCGAGCTAGAATTGATGATAAAGGACAGATGAAAGCGATTGAAGTCCAGGAAAAGCCACAAGGAAAGTTAGAAGCAACGGTTGGACCTAATCTACAAACAACTGTTTCATATGCAGACATAGTAAACCAAACAGGAACAGTGGTTCCCAAGGTGGGGGTTGATGAAAAGATTGTACATTTGTCTAGACCAGAAGATGAGCCTGGCTGGAGAATGCATTGGTGGTGGAGTTAAAAGAGGGCGATAAGCAGCAAATCACACGCACTATGAATCTATCTGGATTCACTGGCTACTCGTTTGACCTTATATCTAAGGATGAAGCACTTATCAGAGGTCTATGCAAAGAGCAGCAAGCTCGTATCATTGAAATAGGCAAGAATAGTTGAAATACGATGTTTTTGAATGTGATAAAATGGGAACCAGATGCTGAACTACGAACTCTAAAAATTTGGATTCATCTAATTGGTATACCATTCGTCTGCTGGAATGAGAAGAGTCTAAATTGGATCGGAGCTAAGTTGGGATTGGTTACAAAGATTGATGAGAAAACACTGAATCATCAAAACCTTCTATACTGTAGGATGCTGATACACACAACATCAAGGAAGAAATTGAATGGAATTCTGATGATACCCGTGGATTCCAGATCTTATGATATTGAATCAACGAGGAAGGAGATGAAATTTGCGACCTATTTTATGCCACCAGCCGGAATTAAAAACTTCTTCGTCGAAGAATCCTCAACTCTGACAAAGGAACCAAAATCCACTCGACTCGACCAGCGACAAGAAGCGGAGGGGTTAGTATTAAATGCTCTTTTTCGAACACCGAGTTATTTGCCGATTATTGAAAAAGCAGTTAACCCGCTGGAGAACCTTACCATTCCGATACAAACTGACCACTCTCCTAGACTGGGTAATGGAGAATTTTTTCAGCCCATCAATTGTATGACTGCGGGCATTCAAGTTGAAAAAGGTACTCTCTCTCTCCCTAAAAAGATTTCCAGCTGCCGCATGCCCTTAAAAGCCTCAGCCTACAGACAATGCGTATTCAGATATGGGCCTTTATCAGCAAGACTTATAGAAGCACGAGAAAACAGGAGAAAATGCATTGAGATAAGGAGAAAAGAAAAGGCAAAGTCTAAACGAGATGACCAGAAAAGGACTCTAGTTTCAAATGAAATTCTGTCCATTCTAGAAATGCCTGAGGAAGATATGATCGGAGAAGCCAATACAACTCTGCAACTAGCCAACAAACTAGGTGTTATAACCAACGATATCCACATTCAACGAATCATGGATATGGAAACTAGAGACAGCCAGGAGCACAAAGCTGCAAATAGTGCCTAAACTAGCAACTCCTTACAAAGTGTGACAAAGTCATTTAGATGAGGGTATTAAGCCCAAATATTTGAGGCTTAGGAGGAGGAAGAAGGAAAAGGGCCTTGCGGGATGCAATACACAAGTATGACATCAAATTTGTGTGTATCCAAAAGACTAAACAAATGCTAATGCAAAGTAAGACGTGTGATAAATATGGAGACAAGATGACTTCGGGTTTGAATATCAGCCATCCACTGGCTTATCTGGAGGTTTTGTGCACTTGGAGGAGTGATTCTTTCAAGCTAAACAGCTATCGGAAAACAAGAAATCAAATGGAAATATCTAGCGATTGGATTTCTAACACTCAACTTATACCGATGAAAATCCTCTCAGTTTATTCTCCCAGCACCATAAATGGAAAGAGACGGCTCTGGCAATCTATCTTATAGAGATTACAACTAGAACCTGATGCAATGTGGTGTTTTTGTGGTGATTTTAACGCAATTCGTGCAGTGGCGGAATGGAAAGGACTATCTCAACCTGTCCTAAGTGAGATAGAAGAAAGTAACTGAGATTGAACTCAAAAAACTAAATTCTATGATGGATAGCCTACTGTTTCAAAAATCTAGAGCAATGTGGTTGAAGGAAGGCGATGAAAACACTAAGTTCTTCCATGCTAGTATCAAAGAGAACAGATCTCACAACTCTATTAAAAGCGTCTATATTGATGGAGTCTGGACCTCTGAAGTGAATATAGTCAAGAGCTATTTTCATGAAAACTTTGCGAAACACCATGAAGCAGACCCTACTGCTAGACCAAAACTCAACTAGGAGTTGAATAATCAAGTCTCTGTCGAAGAGAATGACTCTCTAATATCTCAATTCTCACAATAGGAAATCTTTGAGGCAATGCAGCAGTGTGGAGTTCAAAAAGCCCATGTCCCGACGGATTTAACTTCAAGTTTTTGAAGTATTTCTGGCTATTATTAAAATAATGACATCGTGGATTTTTTCCAGGACTTCTAGCAAGCAGGAAAGCTAACTAAAGGTCGGAATGCTACCATGGTTGCATTAGCTCCAAAATGCTCAACCCCTAATGTTATTACTGATTTCATGCCTATCTCTATGGTAGGCTCTATTTATAAAATTTTGGCTACGGTGCTATCTCTATGGTTATGCAGAATTTTACCTCGGATGATCTCTCCTCACCAGACAGGATTCATTCAAAAAAAGTCAATCCTAGATAGTGTTTTATTGACTAATGACGTTCAGCATGAAGCTAGGGCCAAAAAGAAAGGTCGCTTAGTTCTGAAAGTAGACTTTCAGCGAGCCTTTGACAGTGCTGACTGGAATTATTTATGGCAGATGATGGAGGCCAAAGGCTTTTGTCGCTATGAATCAAAGAATGTGTTGAATCAGCACATATGTCTATCTTAATAAATGGGAGTTCCTGCATGGAGTTCAAAATGAAGAGGGGTTTAAGGCAAGGTGACTCCTTGTCCCCTCTTCTTTATGTTATTGCTGCTGAAGGCCTACATAAACTTATTACAAAAGCTGCTGTAGAAGGGGAACTGAATGGATATGTTGTGTTCCAGAATAGAGTTTGGATAACCCATCAGCAGTTTTCTGATGATACGGTTATTTTTGGAGATGATCTTATGCTGATATTCTAGCGATTAAAAAGATACTATGGATATTTGAGCTCCTATTTGGCCTTAAGGTAAATTTTTACAAGGGCTGCTTATATACACTCAACAAATCTGAACTTGAAGTTGCTAGGCAAACTACCAACCTTCATTGGAAGTCTGGAGCTACCCCTTTTCAATATTTGGGGTTTTTGGTTGGAGCAAATCCTAGATTAGCAAGCTCTTGGAATTCGGTGATAGAAACTCTATCAAAAAGATTACAAGGGTGGGAGAAAAAGTACATCTCTTTGGGTGGAAGGATCACTTTGATAAAATCTGTCCTAACTTCCATTCCACTATACTTCCTATTCATCTATAAAGTCCCTACGTAGGTTCTACAGAAGATGCAAAGAATACTGCGACAATTTTTATGGGAAGAATCATCTAGAGGCCCCAGAAAAATTTCTTGGATCAAATGGTGCCTACTCTGTTATCCTAAAAGGCGAGGAGGTCTAGGATTTAAAGCTCTAAGACAATTCAACCTAGCGTTATTAGGTAAATGGGGCTTTAGACTGCTTTCGTAGCAAGAAAGTCTTTAGTGGCAGGTGATAAACTCTTTATATGGTCCTATCTCTATCCCATACACTAGCAGCAATGCTAAGCATTCCATATGGTGGAAGAATATCTCGAAACATGTTCTTAATTCCGACTGGTTTAAGAATCAGATAAGCATGAGGATAGGAAATGGGGATTTTACAAAATTTTGGAAGGATCCATGTCTAAAAGAGAGTAGCTTTGCAGATGAATATCAAGAATTATACTTGAATGCAATAGACAATGACGGTACTCTTACTGAAAATACCACTTAACTTTTTTCTTCTTCTTATTAAACCTTCAGACTATAAGCCTGTTTTTTTCATAAAAACAACTTAAAAGTACAAAGAAAAACTCAATACAAAGGAAAACGCAATACAATGGATCTACCCGAAGGTTAATTTAAGCATTAGTATGTATAGGTCCCCTAATCCAATTCACATGTAAATCAAAGTAATTAAATCACTAATTCAAGATATTATTATTAAACAAATTTCTAGATGTTCAAAATTTCCTACCATTACATATATGGACTAATTTAAAAGTAAATTGTGTTGGAAGATGACATAATGATATGTGGGTCAATATCACTTATTTTGGACGCACTACGTGAGATAAGATTATTCTCGTACAAGTTGACTGTTGTGAACAAAGAGATTTCACCGTATTCTTAGTAAGAGTATCTTGACTTGTAGATGAATGAATCATACATAGTGCAATTACATGTATGAATGGAGTTGTGGCATTCTGAATGGGGTCAAAACTCAAGAGTGATTAGTTACAAGTCAGGAAGATGAATTTAGGAATAATTATTGGATTCTGGTTATTTATGAATCTATAGTATGAAGCCCGACCAATGTAATCAGGTACACCACATCTAGTCACGTAGTTATCGAAATTGTTCTAGCCTCTAGGGTTTAGGGCCTGACTAATATTTTCGGGTACATCACGTCGAGTTGCATAGTTCTCGTCATTGTTCTAGCCTGTAGGGTTTATGGCCCGACTAACTTATTCGGATACACCATGTCCAATCGCGTATTTCACGTCATTGTTAAACCCTAAACCCTAACAGAGCGCATTTTTTCATATTCTGTTGTGATGTTGAACAACTATACCACATCCACGATGCAATTATGATCATTCGAGTCCCTATAAATAGATGCAATAACAACAAGAAATATATTCCTCGTTCACGACATGGTTCTTGTCAGAATAAGGCACATCATATCCTTCTGTGCAATTATCTTTATCCCGGAAGATAAACCAGCAACCTTCTGCCAATTAACCTCCAACTTGTACAAGTGAAGTGGTGCTGGTGTGTTTTCCGGGATAAAGTGGCCCTTTGTTTTTGGCTTTCAATGGGTTATCATTGTCCAAGTACGTGGCCACATATTTCCCGTCTCAATGGGTTTTGTGTCTAACTAACTCATTGAGAGTGCCTCGTATACCTTCCACCGCAGAGGAAAAAACTGAAGATATGAAGGGTCAGATTATGGTGTTTAGTACTCATAAAAATTAGTACTTGTTGTGCAATTTTTAAGATGTGGGTCAATATTTTTAAGGCGGCGACGGTTGCTGGAAGGAGGAGATTCAAGAATTGAAGGGGGATTTCCACCTCTTCTCCCTCTTCTTATTGTTTTGGCCCTTTTAGTTTATTTATCTTGTTTTGTTTTGTTTTAATCATGTTTAGCTAGTTTGTTTGTGGGATTGGGCACTTAGTCCTTGAACTTCGATGTAAACTTGATTATGTCTCTTTAATTTCTATTCGGAGTTTTCTTTGATATATGGTGAATTTGTTGAATGATTTACATTTTAAGTTGATTATATGAGCATGAATTAAGGTTGGGTCACAATTGGAATCTCTTAATTGAGGATTTAATTGGATTTTTCCTACACTAATTATTTGCTACTTAGTTGGCTAGATTTAATTGTTCAAGTGATTAGAGGCTAAGGTAACGAATTACCTGTTCCAAGCTATTGATCGATCAATTCTTGAAACCATCCTACGCAAGGAGACAGCGAAAGAGATCTGGGATTCTCTTTAAGCAGAGGTATCAGGGCACGACCTGTGTCAAGCGTGCTCAAATCCAAGCACTCTGCAAGGAATTTGAGGTGTTGCAGATGAGTAATGAGGAAGTGTCAACAGCTATTCGGCAGAACACTAGCTATTTTCAATCGAATGAAGGCTCACAGTGAAAATTTCACTGAAGTGATGATCGTGGAGAAGATTCTGCGCTCCATGACCAGCAACTACTACTATGTCGTATGTTCAATCGAGGAATCAAACAACTTGGACAAGCTTACTATTGACGAACTGCAGAGCAGTTTGCTTGTTCATGAGTAGACCGAAGAAACTATGGTTGTGATTCTTTCTGTGGCCGTGGATGTGGGCGTGGCCGGCTTGGTGTCCTACAGGATCGAACCACCGTGGAATGTTATCGCTATCATCATCTGGGGCACTTTCAGTGGGAGTGTCCACGAACCAACCAAGATGTACGAGCTAATTTCAGCGATTTCCATGATGACATGCTTTTCATGGCATTGCTCGAGCTAAGGAATGATCGGATCTCACATTTGGTACCTAGATTCTGGCTGCATCAACCATGTGGGCAGAGATCTAAGCTTCTTCTCCGACCTGGATCAAACATTCACCCATAAAGTTAAGCTTGGCAACAACTTCAGCTTTCGTGTGGTCGGGCGTGGCAATATTAGACTTGAGATTAATGGTCTGGTGCACTCCATCTCTGAGGTATATTATGTGCCTGAACTCACAAATAACTTACTCATTGTTTGCCAGTTGCAGGCCAAAGGTCTAGCCGTGTTGTTCAAGAATGGAAAATTCAAAATCTTTCATGACGAAAAGGGCCTCATTATTGAAACAAATATGACTCCCAGTCGTATGTTTCCGACCATGGCACTTCAAGCTCCAGGCGTTCAATGTATGTCATCCCAAACCAAGGATTTGGTGACTACTTGGCATCATCGATATAGACATCTCAGTTGGAAAGGGATGAAGTTATTACAACAACACAGTATGGTTAGAGGATTGTCTCCATTTCCCAAGTCCCTAAGGTGTGTGAACATTGTTTAATGGGCTGACAACATAGGACCCCTTTTCCGAGAAAGTTCAAAGCATATACCAGTATCTTGCAGCTAGTTCATGCAGACATTTGTGCTCCAATGTCACCTACGTCTCATGGCAATAAGCGCTATATGCTAACCTTCATTGACTACAAGAGACGTAATACTTGGGCATTCTTCCTAGCGGCCAAGACTGATGCATTTGATACATTTCTCACCTTCAACTCTTCTGTGGAGAAAGAAACAAGCGAGTTCATCTACATTCTTCGTACTAATTGTGACCCAGAATTTACATCCAAGGAATTTGACTCCCATTTTTCCAAAGAATTGCATTTTTTCCAACTCACAGTCGCCTATTCTCCACAGCATAACGACATCGCAGAGCAGAAGAATCGTAAAATAATGAACATGGTGAGGAGCATGCTGACTGCCAGACATGTCCCTCACTCCTTCAATGGACAATTCATATCCTCAACCGATGCCCAACTTTGGCCGTGAAGAATCACACGCCCGAAGAAACCTGGGGAGGACACAAACCATCAGCCGAGTACTTTCGCATTTTTTATTGTATTACTCACGTTCATGTTCCAGATGCAGGTCGAACCAAGCTGGATAATCGCATCATCAAATGCATTTTATTCGGTATTAGCTTGTAATCAAAAGCCTACCGCCTATTCAATCCCATCACCACGAAAATCATCATTAGTCGGAATGTTGTCTTTGAAGAAGACAAATACTTGCCTTGGGTTGAAGATTCTCTTGCTGCTTCAGGTGCTGAACTCATTTGGGAGCATGATGATGAAGTTCTGATAAGAACCTATTTAGGGCTTATTTCATGCTTCATTTTAGTCCATTTCATTCCCTAAACACCAAGATTATAGCTCAATTCATATTCATTTCCATTTCACTAATGAACCGGGTACATGTTTTTATGTTGTAACAACTTGTG
>JAOYMZ010036539.1:0-15809 GCA_025802335.1 Pinguicula primuliflora | reverse complement strand
ATATAAAGGATGACCATTGTACATTGTAAAGATGAGAAAAACAGAAGAAAGAAATACAATATCGAAGGATAGGAATCATTCCGTAGAGTAGGGATTCTCTCGAACCACGTAAAATATCGTGTTCTTTATTTTCTTCAGGCCATCGTCAGCAGACTGCAAGACGCCTGGCAAGCGTGCCCTGTATGAAGAAAATGACGAGCCACGAGATGATGATAATGAGGAGGGGTAATCACCGGCATTTGATGACTACCCCGAGGAGGTGGAACAGGAAGATGTGGGGGTGTCGCTGGTGATTCGTCGGACATGCCTCGCCCCCGCAGAGAATCAGACGAGTGGCTGTGGAACCAAATATTCCAGTCCACTTGCACCATCGCCGGAAAGGTCTGCAAATATATCGTTGATAGTGGAAGCTGCGAGAAAATCATCTCCTATGACGCCGCACTGAAATTAGGCCTGAACGCCAAGGCCCACCCCACCCCATACAAATTAATGTGGATCAAAAGGGGTGGTGAAGTCACCATTAAGGAATGGGCCCAGGTCACCTTCTCTATCGGGAAATGAAACCGTGATTCCGTCTGGTGTGATGTCCTCAAAATGGACGCTTGCCATTTATTGCCCGGCCGTCCATGGCAATACGATCACAGAGTTCAGCATGATGGACATCGCAACACCTATAACTTCCTGTTTGACAATGTGCAGATCGTTCTGTCACCTACTCCCCCGGAACCGGCAAAATCTCCCACCCAGAACATGGGAAATAGCACCAAGGGCGGCGTCACTTTACTTACCCTGACCCAGTTTCGTGAAGAGCTGAATGAGGAGAAGGAGTGTTTGGCCTTGGTCAATAAGTTTATCCCAAAATCGTACACCGAAGTGTTAGGGTTGTGACCTAAACCACCAAGTGTGTGTGCTTGTTGGTTTCATGTAAATTGGATAATGTGATCATTTTGTTCCATAAGTTTTGATATGTACATTATGGATCATTTGGGTTGATAACTTAAATTGTGAAACTCCATAATTCTATCAAACTCTAAATTAGTCCCTAGTCTTAGTCATTAGCATAAGAACACTTGATGACAATATAGACTAGCATGTGGATTAATGTATGATCATGTTTCACAGATCATTGGTACATGTTATCTGTTTAATCACATGGATATTTGTGTACGTGGTACATAATATTGGACTCGACCCGTTTTGACTTGCTGTAAGGATTGTGTTAGTGTCATCAGCAAGGTCAAATAGTATTAATTTAGTTATCTGAGATATTCATAATTAGGGGTGGTGTTGGCATATTACGTGGGGTTGGCATAATATTGGGGTTGGCATAATTAGGGGTGGTGTTGGCATAATATTGGACCAGATCTTTGAGTTGAAAGAAGTTCCTGATGACAAGAAGGTGGCTCTCATCGCCTCGAGACTCCGAGGACGTGCACTCTCATGGTGGCACCAACTTTAACTTATCAGGCAGCGCCTTGGCAAACCAAAAATCGTACTTTGGGAGAAGATGAAGAAACAGATGCGAAGTGCCTTCCTTCCACCAAATTACAATCGACTTATGATTCAGCGCCTCCACAACCTGAAATAAGGAATTAAATCTGTTGATGACTACACCTCCGAATTCTATTCCCTAATCTCACAGGTGGACCTGTTGGAGTCCTAAGAACAGCTAGTCAGTCGATATATCAGCGGGCTCAAACCATCGATACAGGAAACCTTGAACATATTTGACCCTGTTACGTTCTCTGTCGCCTATCAACGAGCCCTCTCTATTGAAAAGTCCCTCCGGAGGCCGGGCGTCTTGTCTTCTGGAAACTCTTTCCAGACACCCCAAAAATCGCAAGTCAAGGAAGTCGGAACATCGTCAGCTCTGGTAGGGCCTTCCCCTCGACCGGGCGTTGGGGGACTCCGGTGCTTCAGTTGCGGTGAAATTGGCCATCGCCAAGCCGATTGGAAGAAAGCGGGCAAGCGTGCCCTATATGGAGAAACTGGAGAACCCAGGGAAGATGATAATGAGGAGGGACCACCTCCAGATTATGATGACTACCCAGAAGAGGTCGAACAAGGAGATGATGGGGTCTCACTAGTGATTCGCCGGACGTGCCTCACCCCCCGTGGAGAATCGGTCGATTGGTTGTGGAACCAGATTTTCCAGTCCACCTGCATCATCGCCGGAAGGGTTTGCAAATTTATTATCGACAATAGGAGTTGCGAAAATATCATCTCGTCTGAAGCGGTGCAAAAATTGGGCCTAAAAACAGAAGCCCATCCCAGCCCGTATAAGTTGATGTG
The DNA here is from genome assembly GCA_025802335.1 of Pinguicula primuliflora. Lineage (NCBI taxonomy): Eukaryota > Viridiplantae > Streptophyta > Magnoliopsida > Lamiales > Lentibulariaceae > Pinguicula > Pinguicula primuliflora. The sequence goes on along the minus strand of JAOYMZ010036539.1, from coordinate 13,517 downwards.
GATCAAAAAGGGAGGAGAGGTAAATGTCAAAGAAAGGGCCCGAATCACCCTCTCCATTGGGAAAAGGTATCGCGACACCATCTGGTGCGATGTACTCCACATGGATGCTTGCCATCTCTTGCTGGGCCGTCCATGGCAATATGATCGACGAGTCCATCACGATGGCCACCGCAACACCTACAGTTTCCTTTTTGACGAAGTGTGAATCGTCTTATCGCCAACTTCCCCGGAGGCGGCAAAATCGAGGGTTCAGAACACCGAATCCGATTCCAGGGATGTTGTCACATTACTGTCCTTGGCTGAATTTCGGGACGAGCTAGAAGAGGAGAAGGTGTGCTTGGCCTTGATCAGTAAGTGGGAATCCGATTCACGCACCGTTGAACTCCCGGAGATACTGGCAGAATTTAAGGATGTCTTCCCCGATGAGTTGCCTGACGAACTGCCACCGTTACGAAATATTCAGCATCATATTGATTTGGAGCCGGGGGCTATGCTACCCAATCGGCCCTATTATCGTATGAGCCCGCCAGAACACCTGGAATTGCGGAGACAAGTTGAAGAACTGCTTGCAAAGGGGCACATCCGAGAAAGTTTGAGTCCTTGTGCAGTTCCGGCGCTATTGATTCCCAAAAAAGATGGGACTTGGAGGATGTGTGTGGACAGCCGAGCCATCAATAAAATCACCGTCCGATATCATTTCCCGATTCCTCGTCTTGATGATCTATTGGACCAATTGAGTGGGGCTACCATCTTCTCCAAATTGGATCTGAAGAGTGGTTATCACCAGATTCGGATACGTCTGGGAGATGAGTGGAAAACAGCCTTCAAAACAAAGGAAGGGCTATATGAGTGGATGGTCATGCCGCTCGGTCTTTCTAATGCCCCAAGCACTTTCATGCGAGTGATGAATCAAGTACTATGTCCATATCTTGGCAAGTTTGTAGTTGTATACTTCGATGACATCCTTATCTATAGTGTGGATGCACCCACGCACACCGAACACCTTCATTCTGTTTTGCTAACCTTGAGGCAGGAGCACCTATTTTGTGCTACCAAGAAGTGTTTTTTTTTCAGCCCCTCTGTTACCTTTTTGGGTTATATTGTGTGTGCGGAGGGGTTGCGCGTCGATCCCACCAAGGTTGAGGCAATTCAACAATGGCCGACACCCCAGACCATTACGGAGATCCGCAGTTTCCATGGCCTCGTCTCCTTCTATCGACGTTTCATTCCGCACTTTAGCTCGCTCCTGGCCCCGATAACCGAATGTATGAAGGGACAGCACTACAAATGGACGACTGAGGCTGCCGAAGCATTTGAGACAGTGAAGACTAAGCTATGTTCAGCCCCTGTATTGGTGTTTCCAAATTTTGAGGTTCTGTTCGAGCTGCATAGTGACGCATCCAAAACCGGAATTGGGGCAATCTTGAGCCAACAGGGACGAGCAGTGGCCTACTTCAGCGAGAAGTTAGCGGGTGCCCGGATCAATTACAGCGCATATGACATCGAGCTCTATGCCGTGGTGCAATCCATTAAACATTGGAGGCAGTACCTTTTCCATCGAGAGTTCGTGCTTTATACGGACCACAAGGCGCTTAAATATATTGACAAGCAGGAGAGGATGTCGGCCAGGTACGCCGCTTGGTTCACCTACCTCCAACAGTTTACCTTTGTGGTAAAATACAAGTCGGGCGCTACCAACCGAGTCGCAGATGCGCTCAGCAGGCGCCACTCCCTTCTGGTTCAAATGAGGATTCAGGTTTCGGGATTTGAAGCCTTTAAATCCTTGTTGGAAACTGATCCGTATTTTGGTCCTATACTACTTCAGGTGCGGGAGGGAGGAAGCTTAGTGTATATCGAGCAGGACGGATATCTGTTTCGTGTCCAGCAACTCTGTATCCCGGATAGCAGCCTTCGTGAAAAGATTCGGCAGGAACTAAATAACGAGGGTCATGTAGGAGAGACTCGAACTTTGGAGCTGATGAAACAATCGTACTATTGGCCCATCATGAAGAAGGAAGTGGAGCAATTCGTCCGTCGCTGTCGGATTTGCCAAGTCTCTAAGGGAGGAGCGACCAACGCCGGATTGTATATGCCTCTTCCCCCTCCTACTCAGCCATGGGTCGACCTTAGTATGGATTTTGTGTTGGGGTTGCCTCGTACGCAACATGGAAACGACTCTGTGTTTGTCATTGTCGACAGATTCTCCAAAATGGCCCACTTTATAGCGTGCAAGAAGACTTCAGATGCTAGCCGGGTTGCTCAGGTTTTCTTCCAAGAGATCTATCGTCTCCTTGGGCTGCCAAACACCATTGTATCGGATCGCGATACTCGCTTTCTTAGCCACTTTTGGCACTACTTGAGGGGGCTGGTAGGAACCAAGCTGAATTTTAGTAGTGCATATCATCCCCAAACCGACGGACAAACGGAGGTAGTCAACTGTTCCCTGGGTAATCTACTGCGAAGTCTGGTTGGTGACAATATCAGGAGCTGGGATCTGAAGTTGGGGCCTACTGAATTTGCACACAACCATGCCGTCAACCGCACGACCGGATTTAGTCCGTTCCAAGTAGTCTACTCTAGCCTCCCTCGGGGGCCTCTTGATCTCATACCTCTGCCACACGGGATGCTTACAGGGAAAAGCCGCTGACTTTGTCCAAAGCCTCCAAGATGTGCACCAGAAAGTTCATCACAATATATTGGAGTCTACCGCCAGATATAAGCAGGATGCGGATACGCATCGACAAAGGGTTGTATTCGACGTCGGGGATTTTGTTTGGGCTGTGCTTACAAGGGATCGATTTGCTCCCGGTGAATATAACAAGTTGACAGCTCGCAAGGTTGGGCCCCTAGAAGTGGTTGAGAGGATCAACGAGAACTCTTATTGCCTCAAGCTTCCTAGCCATCTCCAAACCTTGGGTGTGTTCAATGTAAAGCATCTCTATCCCTACTATGACGAGGATTCGGACGAGAAGGACTTCCAAAATTTGCAGACGAATTTTATTTGGGACGGAGGAGCTGATGTACCTCAAATGGTTGCCAACGAGTTCTTGACCAAAGAAGATGCACGTAAATGCAAGAACCTGGGAAAGGGGAGGAGAATCTGGACTTGAGAAGAATAAAGACCTGCTCATTTAGGAAGTTTGAAAGTTTTCTAATAAATGATCATTCAATTCTTGTTACAACTCTCACTATAAAGAGGGAGCAAATTGTATTGGCAAAGGAGTTTTTGAATGAAATAAAAGTGGATCTTCTAAACTTGAGTTCTGCGGAACTCCCTCTTCTTGTTGTTCTTCCAACTAGCACTTGAAGCAGGCTTTCTTATGGTGTTCGAACACTGCCTGTGTTGGGCCACATCACAATCATTAAGTCACTACTGTGTGAATGTTTCAAGTAGAAGCTAGTTCATTTGGTTTCTAATTCAAAATTGATGCGTGCATAACATTTTTAGTTCGATGTGTATATAACTACAATCGTTTGATAAAAACTTGCAAGCTCTTATTGGGTTTTGGAGATTGAGATGATAATAGAATGGGTCTGAATATGGGTGAAAATAGAAAGGTGATAAAGGACCCCTAGTTCTCCTAATTAGTGGGAACATGGGTTCCTATTTTCTAATTCCTCTCACACAGTGCAAGATTCACTCAGCTAGATAGAGAGAATGGATGAATGAAAAAAGTGCTTATGTTGGGCAGGCATTGAAAGTCTTGACATGCTGTTTTCTCAATTGCCAGGCATTGAAAGTCTTGACATGCTGTTTTCTCAATTGCCGCACTAAGGCAGTATTTGCGAGAGCTTTTCCACAACTCATTTTGCTTTTTACACAGCATAAACTGTTTTTGAAGTGTTTGGTTACTCAGCCTTGACTTTGGCTTATCTACAAAAAAGTCAGAAAAAGTCTGAAAGTCATAAGTTAGGTGGGAGTAGCTTTCGAATGACTTTTTTCGGTGACAATTTTGAAATTAATTCGAAGTTTAAATGTGACATAATTATTCTTGGTCATTCAAAAGTACTTCTGCAAATGCATAAACTCTCGCAAACACAGTCTAAAACATGCTAACTTTTTTGGATGTAGACCCAGATCATTCAGTTAACCAGAGCTGGCAAAACAAAGGATGTGCACCACATTGAGTTTGATGTTAGAAAATGAATCCGGTCTCTCTGGGTTCGGGCCTCGTGTGTGCAGATGCGCGTGTGTGAGCTAATATAATTAGGAGGTGGAAAATCTTTATTAAAACTATAAGCTTATGGTGATTGATTGTAACCCACAATCTTATTTATATTAGTATATTGTGATTTCTCTAACCAATGTGTGATTCCCCCTCAAATCCAACTAGGTAAACCCTGTTGGACTTGGACAACAACATGAATAATGCCCAATTGGGCCAATTCCAATTCTGGAATCAATACTCGTGATTTTCCCGAAAATAATTACGAGGACCTCAGAAACATTAATCGAGACCTCCTGAAACAATTCACTCAGCTAGATAGAGAGAATGGATGAGTGAAAAAAAAGTGCTTATGATGGGCAGGCATTGAAAGTCTTGACATGCTGTTTTCTCAATTGCCTCACTAAGACATGCTATGTAGACCCTGATCATTCACTTAACCAGAGCTTGCAGCACAAATGATGTGCACCACATTGAGTTTGATGTTAGAAAATGGACTCGGCCTCTCTTGGCTCGGGCCTCGTGTGTGAAGGTGGACGTATGTGCTAATATAATTAGGAAGGTGGACAACCTTCATTAAAATCATAAGTTTATGGTAATTGATTGTAGCCCACAATTCTATTTATATTAGTATATTGTGATTTCTCTAACCAATGTGGGACAAATTCCCAATACTCTCCCTCAAATCCAACTAGTAAACCCTGTTGGACTTGGACAGCAACAGAGATAATGCCTAATTGGGTCAATTCCCATTTTGGGATCAATACTCGGGATTTTTTCGGAAATAATTACGAGGATTTCGGAAACATTCATCGATATTTCCTGAAACAATGTCCAAATTAGATCAAACCTCCCATGGGCCCCCCCACTATGGGGCCAAATACTCGGAAATTTCCCCGGAAACACTCTTGGACCTCAGACCGCCCACTCCGATACCATGTTAGAAAATGAACTCGGCCTCTCTGGGCTCGGGCCTCCTGTGCGTAGTTGCGCGTGTGTGGGCTAATATAATTAGGAAGATGGGTAACACTCATTAAAACCATAAGCTTATGGTGATTGATTGTAACTTACATTCCTATTTATATTAGTATATTGTGATTTCTATGGGACAAATTCTGAATATTTGAAGCTGTTTCATCTGTAATCAAGCTAAACATTTATGCTCGTGCTCTATTTAGTGAATTTTTTTTACTAATTGGGAACCTTAACTGTTCTTACGAATTATTTTCTTTCTCTTTGTCAGGAAATACAATATGAAGTTGTGATGTTCTCGAGGTTCTTCCCATACAAAATTCTCATAGAGTGGATGCTTTTATCCAGCGTTGCAATTTGGACCCTGCCTGAATCATACATAACTGTACGTAGCTCTCTAGTTTGGGCGGTACTTTCCTAATATCACGCACCACACATTTTCTCTCTATGAGGACCTCTGACTATTCCCTGCTGCTATATTACATTTCATTTAAGAAACGGTTGGATTTGCTTGGTTGATTCAAAATATAGTGATGTTAAACGGAGACAGGAATATGATAATTTTTTAAGAGCTTGTTGGTTACTCTGAAAGAACTTGTAGGAACAATGAAGAACTTGAATTTTGAAGAAGTTGATATTTCATTTACAGCATTATACAACATATATAGACTAGTAGACTTGATACAATAAAGTTATCAAAGATTTTGTGGGATCTGCTGCTTGACATAGTCGAAACTACAAAAGTGTGTAGCTCTGTCCACGACTGAAGCTGAGTATATTGCAGCAACGGAGGCGTGCAAGGAGTTCCTCTGGATGAAGAAGTTCTTGAATGAACTTGGCTTCTATCAAGAGAAGTATCAGCTATTCTGTGACAGTCAAAGTGCTATCCATCTCTCGAAGAATACATCATTTCATTCTAGATCAAAACATATCGATATTCGATATCATTGGATTAGAGATATATTAGAAATAAAGAAATTGCAACTCGAGAAGATATACACTGAAGAGAATGAATCGGATATATTGACAAAGATACTTCAAAGGGGAGACATTGAATTCTGTCGTACAGCTGCCGGGACCATACAACTAAATGAAGTTCGAAAAGAATGGTTCAAATGTTGCCTTTTCTTCAACAAAGGCTGCAACAAGAAAGTGTAAAACGTGATGGTTTATTTTTCAAACAAGACTGCTGCATTTGCTGCTCATGTTCTTACCTATAAATAGAGGCATTCGTTCAGCTTCTCAACACACAAACAACAAGAGAATAAAACACAAGCAGTTTTCTTGTGAGGAAAAGAGAACTGAACCCAACACTTGTAAAACACAAGAGGCATTAGTTGTTTAGGGTGTTTCCTAAATTGGGGAGAGTGACAAAAATATTGGGGGAATATTTTTGGGTGGATCTCCGGTGTTGGTTAGCCTCTAGAAGTTCTAGAGAAGACTATCTTGTACCTACTATTTTATAGTTGAAGAATTTGTTCGGAGTTTGTCCCGTGGACGTAGCCGAAGATTAAGGGTGAACTACGTTAAATTCCCGGTGTCCATTTATTTACCGCACTTGCCAAATTTCATTATTATCATTTTATCCGCTGAGCCCAACACTTAAGTCTATAAACATATTTTGTGAGGAATTGGAGGAAAGATGCTAAACCCTAACTTTCAAGGAGAAGAAAAAATTTGGAGACAAATATATTTTTGGAGGGATTGGAGGAAAGATGCCAAACCCTTGAGGAGAAGAAATCATTGGCGTCAATTCTTTTTGGAGAAATTGGAGCCGTGAACATGCTCAAAGAGAAAAAAAAAGTTGGAGAAAGAGAAAAGATGGAGATAAATTAAAACTAAGATTGATGATTTTACGCCTTAATTTAGAGAGCTGTATTACATTTGACAGAAGGATACGAGAACTCTCGAATAGAGAAGCTCTGCTTTTGTTTCTTATGGTTTCCTCTGCAAGAAGGAGAAGTATGATTGGGAAGAATTATTTTTCATTTCCTGTCTTCAAAGTTTTATACAAGAGGCAGTTTAACTCAAAACAAAACGCGCCTTCATTTTTACAACATGTTTCTATACGTGTTTTACACCTTTAAAAAAAAGAGTTTAAAAAAACCAACATCAGTTTTTTCATTTTATCAAAACATTCAGCATCAATTTTTTTCATCACTCCTCCTTGATGTTGAATAATTCAGCATTCTCAATTTTGTCATGAGCGTAAGATGCCTCACTTTTTGTAGTGCTTTGGTTAATATATCAGCAACTTGATCTGTTGACGAGCAATGCTGCAACTTTATCAGATTCTCCTAAACAGCTTCTCGTATGGCATGAAATTTGATCTTTATGTGTTTTGTTCGATTGTGAACGCATGATTCTTCACCATGGTTATGGCAGACTTGCTGTCATAGAATAAAACTGTAGAATCAGCTGAAGGAAGTTGCAGTTCATCAAGCATTTTCCTCAGCCACAAAGCATGATTCACAGCTGATGCTGCTGATATATATTCAGCCTCAGCAGTTGATTGAGCCACAGTTTGTTGCTTACTGGTGTTCCAACAAAAGACCGTAGATCCAAGCCTGAAATAGAATCCAGACGTGCTTTTCATATCATCCTGAGAACCTGCAAAGTCACTGTCAACGAAACCTTGTAATAGAGTAGCATTCTCTTCTATGAACTGAAACCTGTTTAGTTGCATGAGTATAAATTCTATAACCTTTAGAGACTAAGCTATAACCAACTAGGATTCCAGTTTCTGCTCGATTATCCAACTTATCTCTTTTGGCTTTAGGTATAAAAGAGTAGCAGATACTCCCAAATACTCTAAGATGTTCAACTGAAGGCTTACGGTTTGTCCAGGCTTCATATGGTGTTTTGTCTTTCAGAATTTTACTTGGAAGCTGATTCTGCAAGTAAATTGCACAATTAACAGCTTCTGCCCAGAATTCTTTCGTTAAGTCCTTCTCCAACATCAAACATCTTGCCATATTCATCACAGTTCTGTTCTTCCGTTCACTAAACCCTAAACCCTTTAGGCCTTCAAGTAAATCTAACCAGATGTGTTGTTGTATCTGTCTGGTAGCTCGTTCATCTTGGTATTATTGTTTTGGAGTTGTGGGACTGGGTGGAGGAGCTTGTGTCTGTATTCCTACGGATAAAACAATGCCCGAGAGTGACTTTTCAGCTGCAATTTTGTGGACAGAATCTAGAGTTCCAGCAGAAGGGGCCGAAGGCACAGCTAGAGGAATAACCCCTCAGTTTATAGCAATGGCGGGAGGGGCTGAAGCTATTGTTGGGCTGGTTGCCACTGGTGAATCTATCTTCAAGTATCTTTACAGATTCTACACATAATTTGTTTGTACTTATTCCTGCCAGACTTGGCCTTTCTCTGTCACTTTCAGTAAACCTCTGCTCAAAATGCGTTTTGAACACCTCTTTTACTCCCTGAACATCACATATCCATAGTCCATTTTTCCACACTCCTACAATTGCACTCTTGTTCCTATTTCCATTCACTTTTTTGTGAAAATATAATGTGTTTGCATCACCTTTTCTTAGCCATAATTTCCTGGATTTCTGTTTCCAGTTATTTTCTTCCAGCTCTTCTAACTGTCGAATTTGATCTTTTAGTTCATACAGTACACTGCTCTGTGGTTGCTAGTTTACCTGTATCTCTACTTGTTCTTCAATGAGATTCCATGTGTTTCTCAGGTCGATCAATTTTTGATCATCACTTCTGCGCTTCACCATGTTTCATTCTTTTATGTCCTTGCGCAGCCGTTTTACCTTTTCTTTAACTATAAAGCTCTGGCTTCCCATTAGACCTTCTTTCTCCCATGACTCTTTTATTAAATATCCTTCCACTCTTATCCAGCTGTCCAATACCCTAGATGGTTTAGGTCCCTAGTCTAGTATGGATCTTGTGAGTTTGACTGGTATATGATCTGAATCTTGTTTGTCAAGTCCTGTTCGAGTCCATGTTTATCCATCACTGATCCATACATTATTTGATAAAATTGTGTCAATACAACTCATAGCTTTTAATGATGTGAGATGCCATGTAAATTTCCCTCTTGTCATAGGCAGATTGCTCAGTTTCATATCCTCCAGAAATTTCGTGAAGAGTTTTATTTCCCTGTTGAAGTTCACATTCCCTGATCCTTTTCTCTCACTTCTGTGCAGAATTGTGTTGAAATCCCCCATTACTATCCATTTTTCACTCTCTTTCCATTGATATTGTTTTCTGATGATCTCCCATTGTTCACATTTCCTTTCTAGTTCTGCATGACCATGAATATTTACAATATTGCATCCAATCTCTTCCCCTGTAATTTTTCCAAAGATTCCAAGTATCCCTTCATGATTCCACATCCCTTATCTCTGGAATTTGGCTTTATTCCATATACAAACTTATCCTCCTGACTGTCCCATTGCTACCGTGTATACCCAGTCCATATCATCACTATACCACAGGTTTTTTGCCATTCTTTCGTCTATGACTTCCTTTTTTGTTTCTTGAATGGATACAAAGTCTATTTTATGTATTCGCAGTTGCTCCCATATTCTTTTTCTTCTTCCACAACCTTCTATTCCTCGGGCATTATAAGTTAGTAGCTGCATCGTATTACTCCTTCTTTCTTCCGTTCTTGCTATTTCTCTTGTTATTATACTACAGATGCACTATTGACTCCGACCCTCCTACTTGTTGAATGTCTTTTTCAGTTTTTTCTAGATTGATGAACTTTTCCATTGTATTTCCTTCTTGTTTTGTGCATAACTCCTAGTTCTTTTCCCATTCCATAATTAAGTTGTGCATCTTCCCTCAGATTTCTGGTGTTTGATGCTATGATGTTACTGTCCAAGATTGATACTTCTTGTATCTACATTTTTTATTTTCCTTCTTTCTTTTTTGTAACCTCACTCAATAAGAATTTTTTCTTTGCTATTTTTTTCCTTGCTGATGCCTCGAGTATTGCATTCCATTCTTGCCTAATGTCCTCGTTATTCTGACTTTGCCTTACCCCTTTTTTATTTTTCCTCATTGTTTTCTTTTTGCTTCCATGTTTCCTCCTTGATGATTCTTCATTCTTTCCAGGTGTCTGTGTTTCAGGTATTACTTCCAACTCCACTACTTTTTCACTTTCTGTGTTTCCATCCATTAATATCTCCATTATTTTTCCTTGTATTTCTAGTTCTATCTCATCTTCATTTACTTCCATGCTTTCCAATTACTCCTCATTCTCCTCTTTGGTGACTATATCATCTACTTCTTCATCCACATACATTTCCTTTTCCTCATTTTTTTCTGACATTTCCTTGTCCTTCCCTGATTCAACTTCCTTATCATCTCTTTCCTTATCTTTGTTCTAAGCCTAATCCTTATCTCCTTTACCTTTCAGTTCTTCTTCCTGTCTAAGTTGAGTGCTATTTTCTGGCCACCAATCCATCCTTGTAGGCTTTCAGAATTTGCCCATTTTCTTTTTTTTCTACTCGTTCCATATCCTCTTCCTACTCACTTTGATAATCTGAGTCAGAATCGTCTGTATCTAATTTGTTTTTCTGTATTTCTTCACAATATTTAACCCCATCACCTTGTTCCTCCCGTGGATACAGATTGGTAGTCAAATTTCTCCCCTTTCTACTTTTAATTTCCTCCATCTCCTCCCAGTTTTTGTCCAAATCTGGTGTCTCATCCTCATCCTCATGTTGTGGTTTTCCCCAGCTTTTGGTTTTTTTCTTAAATTTTGTTACTGATATCAAATCTCCTTCTTCTGATTCAGTTTTAGAGTTGCTTGTTAATTCCACGTCTGTTTTTGAGAAATCTTCTACTTCCTCAATTTCCCTTTTTTCTCCCACCTCCACAATCGTGACTTCATACTCTCTTTCATCAATTTTGACCCATAGCTTGCCATTGACTGATTTGTTAATTGGTGTTTGAATTATCAATTGAGTTGCTTCCAGAATCTGTCTGGTGCTTGTTACTCCATCAATCTTCATTACTTTACCTACTTTCCCACCCACTTTTTCTAGTATCTCATTAGTCCAGCAGAAATAAGGTATGCCATACAGTTTAATGCAGCTGTACCTAAACTTGTTATGTGGTTTTTCATCCAATCTACCACATCAGTCATCCATGTTTCTAGCCATTCCATATCTACCTTCAATAACTCCTTTAGCTCTTGTCCATCTCCATCTTTCCATATCAGCAATTTTCCTTCTCCCACAGTACTCACACATAGCTTGCCATATCCACCTTTTTTCATTTCCTTCTTAAATTCTTTCTCACCTTCTTTGTTCATTAGAGTGCACAGCTTGCTTTGTTTCAACCATTTGGTGTCTGTTGCTATTGTTTTGAACGTCACCTCAGGATCATCTTTCTTGACCAAGACTGGATATTCATCAAGTTTTACCTTTTGAATTTCACCCACTTTTCCTTTTCCTTTCAAATCCACACTTTGCTGATGAATTTTTTTGTGCATCCTGCTTATCACCATCTAGCATCCCCTTGTAAGAGACACTTGTTCTCAGCCCAGGTTTCTGAATTACATGACTTCTCTGTTGTTTATTTGCTTGATATGTGATCTATTGCTTCTTAGCATACCTTGCTATATTCACCGTCATTTTAAAATTTCCTATCCAGATGTTGTTTAGTATGACTAACAACTTTTCACAACTTTCATTCATTCTATAGGTTGCAAATCCAAACTGCATTCCCACTGCTGATGTCTTCCGGGTAATATAAAAGTGTACTAGTTCTCCTTGCTCAGCCAACAGGTTATGTAGCTTCTCAGGGTCCATATTACTTGGAAAGTTTGTGACAAAGAAGGTTGTTACCTGTTTTTGTAGGTCTCCTTCCTCTCCCTTCATGTTGTCTTCCTCCAGAATCAGTCCAAGTCGGCTGAAGCCCTTACCTCCATTCTCCGACATGCCTGCCATGTCACTATGCCGGTTTGCCTGTCTGTTTTGGGTAAGTATGGTATTCCTAGATGACTGTTCAATGTTTTCTATGGTTTTCCCTTGAAGAACCTCACGTCTAATCCTATATGACCGTCAGGGAACAGTCGTCTAGTTGTGAGCCATTTCTACCCGGAGCTGTCGTGCAGTTGGGGCTATGCGTGCGTGTGAAGGCTTTGTCGGAAGTTACCCCGAAATGCCTAGAGCATTCTCAGGGAGGTGGTTTATGTGCTAGTCTACGGCTCTAATCACCCATTGCTGAAGGTTTTCCAGTCATTATAGTGTTATCTGCATTTTTCTGGCGAACCTTGGGTTAGTATCAATCAGTCCTTACTTTTCATTATTTTCATTACTCATTAATGCAGAATGAACGATCTCGAACATGTAAATGAACACATAAACGAGTTGAACATGAAACAAATGCAAATCATCTCGTTCGCGAGCTTGTTTGCAAACTGTTCATGAACAGTTCGTGAACCATAACAAACAGAGCTCAAACACGAAGGTTTGTTCGTTAAGCTTAACAAAAAAACTCGTTTCGTTCGTTAAGCTTAACAAATAGAACTTGAACTTGGCATGTTCGTTCGAGTTCAGTTCATTTACAGCCCTAGTAAAAACAGGTAAAGCATTTCCCGATAAATCCATAGTTGACATTTTAGATTCCTGGATTACTCATAACATTGGCAACTCTGTTGTCAATTATGCCTTAAAGGGAACTCCTTCACCAAACTATAATACGATGGTTTGGACTGCGTGGTATCGGCAAACCCATGTGAAGCATTAAATGAGAATGTTGAAATTGTGAGAAGATTGGACGGCTTTGGGCAGAAATGTGAGCAAGGAAAAAAAAGGAGGCGTGAAAATGAACAGTAGTTCACACTACTATTTCCACGCGTTTTCCCTCCTATAAAAGGACATCCTCCTTCATTTGTTTCATCATCCCAAAATCTCTTAGCCTCATTATAGAGAGAAATACTAGAGAAAAAAATAGAGAGTTTGAGTGTTTATCCTTTATTCTCTGTAGAGATTACAACTGGTATCTCTTAGTGGTCTAAAGAGATTGTAACTCCTATATTCTTTCATAGTGAAATTCTTCTATCCCTGCCCGTGATTTTTCCCCCGATTTGTTTAGGAGTTTTCCACGTAAATCTTCGAGTCCTATTTATCTTCAGTATTATTTCGTACAAATTATTAGCTGCAGTTTGGCTCTATCGGTCCTATTTTGACAACAATTGGTATCGGAGCTGCATTCGTAATAGAAGCCATGACAGTAATGTTTGAAGTGGAAAAATTCAATGGGAGTAATTTCTCGCTGTGAAAATTGAAGATAAAGGCTATCCTGCGAAAGGATAATTGTCTAGCGGCTATTGGTGACCGACCGGCGGATGTCAAAGATGACAAATGGACCGAGATGGATGGAAATGCTATGGCTAATTT
>JAOYMZ010036528.1:0-15811 GCA_025802335.1 Pinguicula primuliflora | reverse complement strand
TTTTATCATACTATTTTTTTTAACTTTTGTCACAGTAAAGCCCCCACTGCAAACACTTTATAACTTCTTTATAAAAGTACCTTTTTTTACAAGCTCCCCTCAAAAGCCAAAAGCAGCTTTTCAGTAGAACTTGCAAACATGCACTATGAGTAGTGACTCCATTGGCTACAACCTACATTTTAGGGACGACACCGTCACCGGCAACAGGGATTAGTGTTGTAGTTTTGGAGTCGACCAGACTGACATTTCAGGGTGACATACGGTCACTACAAGAAGAAATGCACAGGTTGAGGATAGTCACCTTTATGGGGGTGATAAAGGACCCGAAGATGCTGCAAAATGGGTGGACGAGGTTGAAAAACGTATGCTAGCATGTGGGACGCTAGAGGAACTCAAGGTGGATGTAGCGATATTCTATCTGAGAGGGAGCACTACGAATTGGTGGAAGAGTGTTGTGTCGGGTTTGACAGTAACAGAGCCTCTTAGTTGGAAGAGGTTCTGTGAGACATTCAGGCACTACTATATACATTTGGTCTGGAAGGTACAACAGAGGTGGACTTTCGAGAATCGTGCACAAAATGTGGGGGAGTCTGTGCTGGAATTTAACTCTCAGTTTCATGCTTTAGCAAGTATGCTCCAGGCACTATGAACCCCGAGTTGAAAATGCTCAGATTCATGAATGGTTAGTGTACTTTGTTTCGTGTGGCACTCAACAATTTATTTAGTGATCAATTTGAAGTGTTATTGAACGCTGTTGTGAAAATAGAGATAGAGCTGATTCGACAGGAGGGGGAAACTAAGAGGATGCGATTTAGTGAGGGACAGGGCGCAAGCCCGCACTCTTCCATTCCGCCAGCATCAGGTTCCTACATCTGTGCCCCATTGGCCTCAGCTAGGAGGGTTGCCTAGCTGCTGGAGACGACAGTGTGTTATGTGTGTGGATATAAGGGCATTGGAAAGGCTTTCTGCCATGAAATGGGCCGCTACTACTATCTCACCTCCTATGGTTGCACCATCGAGTCCTTGCCCCTCCTACCGGAATAAGCCAGGGTATTTGTCATCACACACGCGCAGGCCGACAAGTTGGATAAAGTTATAGCAGGTAATTTTAGAAGTTTCTATATAGTGAATGATGATGTTTGTCAACTAATGATGTCTATGCATGCTGATGATATTTTGATAACTGACATGTGGGTGGGTTGTGGGCATGATTCCTGGGTAGTATTATGATGCCTTGTATTTTACTCTATGTTGGTCGGTGTAAGGGGATGTGAATGGTTGCAACAGCATGGCTTATGCATTATTCGATAGTGTGGCTACTCGCTCCTTCATGTCTGAGCGGTTTGTTAGGAAGGTACGAGCACCGATGAGCTCACTATTAGTACTGTGTCGGGTTCCTAATCCAATGCAGAAGACAGTGGTGACTATGTTGTGCACAAACCGATGCCCAATCAAACTTTGGGGGCGCGTGATTTGGTCAGACTTCCTTATTCTCAAATCCTAGAGTTCGACCTTATTCTAGGGATGGATTGGTTGTCCACCAATCGTGCGTATATCGACCGCGGGAATAAATGCATCATATTTCAACCACCTGTGAAGGCCTTTTACCTATTATGGTAGGCATAACGGACTGGATAATGATAGAAAGGGCCTAATCATTCATCGGGGGCCCAGAGGTTGATCCATCGGGGGCATGACACATACTTAGCTTTCATGGACAGCGCACCAAAGCAAGAGAAAAGGTGTGAGGATATCACGGTAGTATTGGAATTTCCTGATGTATTTCTGGAGGAGCTACCACACTTACCCCCGGGAAGAGAGGTGGAATTTGGAATAGATCTGGTACCGAGAGCAGCAACAATATCCAAAGCTGCTTACCACATGTTGCCCAAAGAGTTAACGGAACTAAAGGTACAGTTACAGTAGTTGATAGATCGAGGACAGATCTAGCCGAATTTATCTCCCTGGGGAGTACCAGTACTATTTGTCCGAAAGAAAGATGGCAACATGAGGTTGTGCATTGACTACCGAGAGCTTAACAATGTGACCATTCATAACCAATATCCTCTACCTCAGATTGATGAATTATTTGATTAGCTGGCTAGGGCTAGTGTTTTCTCAAAAATAGATTTGAGATTTGGATATCACCAGATGAGGGTGAAGAACGAGGATGTGGGCAAGACTGCCTTTCGTATGCGGTATGGACACTTCGAGTTCCTAATCATGCTATTTGGCCAGACTAATGCACTAGCTGTTTTTATGAACTTATTGTATCGTGTGTTTCACCCCTAATTGGACAGTTTTGTGGTTGTCTTTATTGATGATATATTGATATATCCACCTGATACCAAAACTCATGCACAACATCTGAGGATAGTGTTGCAGCGGCTCCATAAAGAAGTGTTGTATGCTAAATTCTCAAAATGTAAGTTATGGATTGAGGAAGTTGCATTCCTAGGGCATGTGATCTCAGCAAAATGTGTGGCTATAGATCTAAGCAAGATAGATACCATTTTATCATGCCCGAAACCAAAAATTGTAGGGGAGATTTGCAGACTCCTTGGGCAGGCAAGATATTATCGTAAGTTCATCGAAGGATTTTCTAGTCTCGCTAGACCTTTGACGAGGCTCACTGAGAAATGAGGTAGGTTTTAGTGGGATGAACCTTGCTCGCACGGGTTTGGCGAGCTAAAGAAAAGTTGTCAACAGCTCCTCTTCTAACCATACTATAGGAAGGGATAAATTATGTGGTGTACGGTGATGCATCTAAGAATGGGTTGAGGTTTGTGCTAATGCAAGGTGATAACATGATAACTTATGCCTCTCGTCAGTTGTAAACTTACGAAGTCAATTACCCTACCCATGATCTGGAGTTAGTAGCAGTAGTGTATGCTTTAAAAATTTGGAGGCATTACTTATATGGTTCCCGATGCACTATTTGCATTGACCATAAGAGTTGGCAATACTTGTTCACGATGAAGGGGCTTAATATGCGCGAACATCGATGGATGGAGCTGATTAAGAACTATGATGCTTCGGCTAAAGCTAGTCGGGTTGGTGATGCACTAAGCCAGAAGAGTTTCACCACAATGTCAGCTATGCAAGCCGAGAATGGGAAGGTTGGAGATTGAGGTGGTGAATTCTATTTTTGCTCAAATGGCTACCCTTTGTGCAAAATCTAGCCTGATAAGTTGGATATATGAGTCACAACAGAAAGATATCCACATTCAGTGGGCATTAAAGACAATTGTGGGAGAGGAGGCACATCACCAAATGATAGCTGATGAACAAGTTCTAAAGAGTGGGAGGGTGTGGATACTGGATGACCGACGGGTACAAAGTTAAGACTTAGTACGGCTTATCCTCCATAGATCGATGGACAATCCGGACAGACTATTCAGAACTTGGAGAACATATTACTTGCGTGTGTATTGGACTTTAAGGGGCAGTGGGGAGAATACTTACCTTTAGTGGAGTTTGCGTATAACAACAGTTTTCATAGCAATATTTGGATGACACCTTATGAGGCACTCTATTGATGGCGATGTCGTCACCATTGTACTGGGATGAAGTAGGGGAGAAGTATATTTTGGGACCAGAACTTCTTGAACTCCCCCACGGGTCTGATACTCTTAGGACTTCTCTCGGGCTCAATACTCTTGGGACTTCTCTCGGACCCAATACGCTTGGGCCTAATCACCCTCTCTAATACCAAAAATAGACCCCCTTCTCTCTAGTCTCAGTTCTTGTATGTGCAGCTGCGCATGTGGATAACTTATATAGAAAGATATGGGTTACTCTCATTAAAACCTTGAGCCCAGGATAATAGATTGTAGTACCACATTTCTATTTAAGTTGACTCTTCTTTACTTCTCAAATCTGTTTGAGAAGTAAACCCTTCTCCTCCTCAAGTCCAACTAGGTAAATCCTGTTGAGATTTGGACTATCATACGGATAATACCCAATTTGGTCACACCCCATTATGGGTTCAATACTCGGGACATTTTATGGAAACAATTAGAAAGATCCCAAAACAATCATCGAGGTCCCCACAACAATGCCCTTTTTGGGGCCAAACCCCTAATGGGCCGCTCCACCCATCGGTCCAATTTTTTTGGAATTCCTCCAAAATCAATTACGGGATGCACATTGCTGGCCCTAATACCATATAGCAAATAGACCCTCCTCTCTGAGCTCGGGTCTCGTGTGCGTGGGTGTGTGCCAACTTATAAGAGAGTGTGAGTTAGTCTCATTAAAACCTTGCGCACAAAGTAATAGATTGTAGCACCACATTTCCTTATAAGTTTGTTTAATTTTAGTTCTCCAATCGCTGTGGAATAAATATCCCAACACTCCTCCTCAAGTCCAATTAGGTAAATCTTGTTGAGACTTG
Organism: Pinguicula primuliflora; assembly: GCA_025802335.1. Classification (NCBI taxonomy): domain Eukaryota; kingdom Viridiplantae; phylum Streptophyta; class Magnoliopsida; order Lamiales; family Lentibulariaceae; genus Pinguicula; species Pinguicula primuliflora. The sequence goes on along the minus strand of JAOYMZ010036528.1, from coordinate 11,418 downwards.
GACTACCACATGGATTATTCTCAATTGAGTTAAATCTCTCAATTGGGCAGAATCCCTCAATTGTACATAAACTCACGCGACCATCTCGCCGTGAAATTGGAGAAGAAAAAGGTAGTAATGTTCACCTGTTCTACCTCACGGGAACCAGAGGGATCCAACCGAGGGCCCAACCTCTGGTGCACATTCGAGCCCTCAATCCATGCCTTGCCATTATATCCACCAGTTCCTACAGACCTAAGAGGGGCAAATTGGTTTCGGGGTTGTGGGATTGCTAAGACTTTACCTAGCCAATTCTCATGGAGAACGGCCAGGGTTTTATGTTGGGGTATGACATCTAAGAAGGCTCTACACTTCCTAACACGAAGATTTGAAGGTTTACATATATGGGTTGGGTTTTGGTCGCCGAAGTCGGCCGGATTTGGTTTGGTTGCGGCACACCTAGGGTTTTTCTAGAGTGAGAGGCTCTCCCTTCTCTCTAAAAAAGAAAATGATTACTATGAGCTCTTCAATAAAATAAAGTTTTTTTTGTAATACTCTTTATTCCATTTTTAGGTTTTTTTCAAAGCTTAAGTGTAATCTTTATGAAATGATATTTCTCAACAAATAACGCACAATGGTTTTCTTTCATATGCATCATCTCAATGGATGAATTGCCATGACCCGATTCCGCTCATGTGATTATGAAGTGGTGGTTCGATTCATCTTGTTGAAGTTATCCAAGTTTTACTTGCTATTATTGTACGTCCTTTGCACTTATTTTCATTGTCAAACTAGTTTTAATGTAACTATCGGTCCACAGCCGATGCCTATTACTTGAATGAATTAATCAAACTAGTGTCTTATTATATGAATAATGCGTCGTAGCCCCAAAATTGTCCTCGTGCTCTAATCAACGTTACTATGCAATCCATAAAAAGAAAACGGTCGAGCCACACTAGCAGACAGGAGTCATTATGAGAACATGTTTAATTAGTAGAGTCTCATCCATTTTTTTTGTCTAACTCGACGATAAGGGTGGCTTACGTGTTAATGATAAAAGAGCTACTAATGATTCCGAAATGTTGGTACATGTCTCATCCAAATTGAGATTGAGAAGAAAATATTAATCGATGGATTGAAATGAGTCTCGGAAAACAGTACTAGTCTTCACCCCACATCTCCATTAGCTAAAACGCTAGTCTTCCCCTAGAATGCTACAATATTTAATCCTAAAAGAAAAAAACTTGTCAACATCTAGAAGATTAGGATTGGCCACCTACCTATTGCTGAAGTTTGGCAAAGAAATGCAAAATAAAATAAAAGTTCCAAAGTGCAATGTCATCAAGGGAGAGCAGCCCAGTTATATGGAGTCATCATCACAGGATTGTTATAGTCCTCCACATTCATCAAGTAGTTGCATTCTGCAATTTGATGAACGTTGTTGTTGTTGTTGCTGTTACCCGCGCGTGGGATTTCCGAGCTCGGAATGGATGTGCTCTCCACCGTTTCCTCACCGGAAATGTCTGTTGAGAGTTGCTTCTTTGACACTTGATCTTTTAGAAGAGCCCTCAGTGACATAACCTTCAATTCAATGTAATGGGAAATAAGTGATACTTTTAATTGACATGAGATAATAAAGGAAAATTCAAGCCATACCATATAACAGATGAAAGCAACCCCCTCCCCCAACTCATAAATATTTGTATAAACTTTGCATAAATGGCATAGTTAATTCACACCAAACACTTTGTAGTTGCATTCATCAATTTCAATAGTCACTGTACATGTATATTAAAGATGAAAATCAAATAAATAACAACTTTCTTTGTCAAGAATTCTGCATGGAGATAAAGCATTACCATGCAAAAATGAGTTCATATCATACATACCTCTTGCTGTAGCTTCTGTTTCTCTCTTTGAATGGCATCAAAGTCCTGTTTGAGTGCATCATACATGTTTTCGAGGTGTTTTGCCTTCCAACGAGCCCTGCGATTCTGGAACCAGACAGCAATTTGCCTCGGCTGCAGCCCGAGTTCCTTAGCCAGTTTCATTTTTCTGTCCGGATCCAGCTTAATTTCCTCTTGGAAGCTGTTCTCGAGTGACTCCAACTGCTCGCTGCTCAGACGTTTCTTTTTCGGATCCTGACCCCCGTAGATGTTCAAGCAGCTAACATTACTCTTCCCCGGCAATGTTGGCAGCATTGGTGTGGCCTGCATTGACGGTTGCTTCATTTCTAAACCTGCCAAATTAATTGTGATTAAAACGTAGAAGAAGAAAAAAAATGATGATAAAAGAAACAATGTTATGAAACATTGACAAAAGAAAACTATGTACAGTACATTTTACAATGTTATGAAACAATGCTTTATGTATGTCGTGTTGTTCTCAGTGGTTGCTTTCATTGTTTAATGCATGCAAGACAATTACAAAAGATAACTGAATAAAGATGAAAAAATGATGATCATCATCATGGGATGCGGTTCTGCTCGGCTAATCTGAATCTGACAACTTAAGCGATAGAAGAAAACCCGCTTTTATTTCCAACTTGTACAACTTTCAGTTTCTTAGGCAAGCCCTAGTTTTCTATGCATGGAAATTCGGAAGATCTTCAATGAGCGAATTAAAAAAATCCAAGTCTCAACTACAAACTTTTGAGTCAGGTATAACATTTACCTATAAAAAAAAAACTACAAACCACAGATGCTTTTTCAAACCCCAAACTCCATAACCTATTGTGTTGACACACACAGACATATTACATACAAACACCAGCATTTGAAGTTGAAGGAGGTGTTCATCTTACCTGTAAACTGATCATACGAGTAGTTGTAGAGAAAGCTGAAAGAATTGTCGGGCCGAGAAACGAAACTCGGCAGTCGAACATTCCCATTGTTCCAATCCATGCCCTTTCTTCACCAAATCCAATCAAGAACAAAAGAAAAACCTTTCTCCGATTTCTGTATCAGCTCACTATCTCCTCTACCTAGCTTAAAAATCAGAATGCTGCTAAGCTCGAGACAGAGACAGGAACTTTGTGTTAGATTATTTTGGCAATCTTTTCTCCTTTTGGGCTACAGGGTGTAAGTGAAATGAGCAAATGTGAATGAATGAATCCCTTTATGTAAGCATCTATTTGCCTCTAACTTTGGATACAAGCAATAAATGTGCAGTGTGTGTGTGAGAGACGAGGGAGATAAAGAAGAGTTATAAAATGGGCGCTTGATTTATGTTTGTGTTGGTTGGGTTGGGTATGAAGTGGGATGCGGATGGAAATAGTAATCAGAAGTCGCAATCTGGTCCCCTTTTGCCTTCGATGACAATAAAACTCACGCCTCACTACAGATATTCAATGCACGTAACTTCTTTACTTACATTTTCAATTGCATTTGCTTCTTTGGATTCAAAATAAAATAATAACTTTTTAATATTACACCAAAAAAACTGTCGCTTGGATACACTGGAAGAAGCTCTGTAGCTCTGTTCGAGAAGTTGGGGTTGTCTAGGCCGTCCTCCGCTTTGTCCGAATAATTGCTTAGGCCACTTATATAGGTGCTTAGACGGGAATTTAGGAGACCCTCACCGCTTTCTCGAACGCTGCTTCGTTTTCTTAGTAGAATTCCACAATTTTTTGGATATAATTACTATGGGGTGGCTATATAGTCCACCCTCAAATACCCATTTTGTTGCCCTCTATTTTAAGTATGGACACTGCCATAATCTGTTACCGAAATTTGTCACGCTGTTGCAAAGCGTATACATTGTAGACCAAAATTCTCATGCCTCGGCGGAGTTCCGGTGATGAACTATTCTAACCTATAATTAAGGACTACTTAACCTGAGGGAATAAGTATAACGAAATTACTGGCGATGAAGTCGTCGAAACTCCGTCGAAGCATGACTTTTTAAGTCTCCTATGTATAGACTTTCCAATGATGTAATTTAGTTAATCAACGATAACAGTATTCAGAATTAAAATTGAGGGTAATAATATGAGTATTTGAATAGACACATATAGATTGCACAAATTAACTATAGTTTTTTTAAATTAAAATTTGACGGTACAGTCTTAGAAGCTTTATGTGATAGTTTCACTCACTTCTCCAAGTGATTTGCTTCACTCGGTATTAGAGAACCCTTGATTTGCCTCGTGGGTTGTAAATAAATTTTGCCGGCAGGTGGGTACATATTGTACATTTGTATAAACTTTGGTCTATTTTCAATATATACCGTGTTTAAAAAAAAAGTTATTTCTTGGATATCGATTATTGCACCTCTTTTTATAAGGTTTATGTGCATAGCACTTGTACTAGCAGACAATGATAGAGACCTCCTAGATTTACATATCCATAATAAGTCATTAGAGACTAATTGTAACATGTTTAGCTATGGAGGTTGTTTGCGTGAGATCCTTATTGTGTGACCTTCTAAAGTTCCGAACTATAGGGTTTGAATTCAAACATATTACACAAGAGATCGCTCCTTGTGCGAGAAACACTACAATATTTTCATTCTGAGTTGAAATCGTGGGCTCTATACCTTTTTTCAAACAATGTGTGACGGATATTATTTCAATGCCACATCCGCTTTATGTTTGCAGTTTGACTTGTTCCACGCCGTTGTTTAATCCGATAAACCAGGATTGTCCAGAGTTTGGCAGATGGTGTTAAAAGGGGAAACAGAAGAGAGTACACAAACACTGGCAGGTTTTGACAATGTTAGTAAATGACAAGTTTTTAAGAAAGGCTGCGGCTGATAAACGTAGAGAGAAGAGAGAAGATGCATAGAGAGAAAGGTCAGCTGGATTTATTTGTCTGTTTGTTACAATCTGCGCCTATTCAAATGAGTGCTTTGCAACCATGGAGTCCTATGGAATCTCGAGTACTGAATACAACTGCAACTGCATTCAATCGCCACTCAGTCATAGAAACTTACAAATAACTGGCTTTACATCTTTCTTTCGTTTTAAATTAAAACTCAAGGGTACTGAGTTACAAGGTTAATAAAAACTTTGTAATGTTATGAAGAGAGCATTAGAGGGTAACCAGTAGCCTATAACTTAAGTTGCTTTTTGGTTAGAGTTATTGCTTGTTCTGAAGAAAAAGTTGAGCATTGGAAGAGAGCGAGAGGTGCGATTTGCACGCTTACCTAGGTAGCCATTCATCAGCCTACTGTCTGTATTTTCCGATCAAAATCCAACCCATCACAAACCAAAAATCGATTCCCGGATACAATGGCCAGCTAAACAACGTCCAAACATTACATCTATCCCCTCCCCGGTTGCGCATTAGGCATTACGGGGAGCTATTAGGTTTAGCTCACAACACTAGGTTTCTTCCGATTAGAATAGCCATGGCCCCAACCAGTCTTGTATATTCCCCAACGAGCGACCCATTTTCGTCAGGAAACTAGGACTGGAAAGAAGTAGTAACCGTAGATAAACCCATTAGGCTGAACAGCCTACCAGAAACCTTCTCAACACTAGAGACACAGGGTAGTGGTGAGGCAAAGCAGACTCACAACCGCGTTTCAGTACACAGCAGACTGTGCCCGATGATAGAGGAGACTCAAACGGTCTTCTACATTGCAAATTTTCCAAATAACTGTTTGCAAGCAGATCAGATGGCAATACTACAAAGACAAGACCAGCTAAGTTCGCTTACAATTGCTAGAAAACAATCTAATTCTGGTGTACCGTTTGGTTTTGCTACATTCCTGAATGTTGAAAACACTGAGTTATTGGAGATGAAACTGCGTAATATATGGATTGGGGGTTATAAGCTACAGGCAAATATAGCTCGCTTTAGCAAAAGGGTGAAACCGAGAAGATTCCAACATCCTAAACAGAGATTTGTAGCAAGATACAACACAATAAGAACGGGTACTAGTTACCGAGATGCAATCAAAAATGGGCAGAATACTGGAGTCAAGGATAATGTGGAAACAGTCATTAGTAATACAAAACTGATGTCTGTTGGGAGAGGGCAAGAGGCGAATAACTTGGCTTCTTCCTCGGGGACTAAGAGGGATGAAATTGAGCTGATAAGTGATGTTGGAAATAATGGGATCCAAATACTGAAGCAACCTTCAGTGAATGCACCTATTCAATGAAATATATAAGAAAAACCAATTGGAACTGGCATTTAAAACCAAAACCAAAGATTCTAGTTGGCTGAGACACAACGAGGTATGTGTTCTGAAGCAAAAAGAAGATTGGAGGCAGTTACCGACAGAGCTAAAAAGGGACGGATATAAACAGCTAAAAGTCAGTCTGATGGGAAATGACAAGGTACTTATCTGGGAGGACGAAAACCTGGAGCTAGATGCACTTTTCAATATAGATCTCAAGTGGATCAAAATTTGGGTGACAAGGATATGGGATTGGACGAGTCACTCCCCAAATAAAGAGAGGTTCCATTGGGTGCAATTGTTTGGTATACCCTTCTCTTGTTGGACTACTGATATACTACAGAAGAATGGATCCAAGTTGGGTACGGTGGTTAAAATAGATGATGTCACTATTGAAAGAAAATATTTGGAAGTGACTCAAATGCTGATACAAACAGACATCACCAAATCTTTGAATGGAAGTATGTGGATCACCATTGATGGTCAAGAATACGAGGTAATTATTTTGGAGGTTAAAGAAGACAGATTTATGGAGAGGCAGAGTTTAGTGCATCGAAAATAGTGGACATCAGTAGTCAAAGCAGCTTCGAGGACGAATTCCCAACAAATAGCAATGCAAAAGATGTTATTGAGTTAGAAGATGAAAGCAAAAAAGTTCTTGACTCTCTAAGAGCACTACCTGAACTCTACCCTAGCCCTATAGCCCTAGAAGAAACAAGTAAAGAAGATGGGAACAGGAAAACAACATTGTCTGAATATGATATGGATGATGATGAAGAATGTGACACAAGGTGAATTCCCAACTGGGAAGTTTTGGCAAAGATTGAATACAAAAGAAAAATTTGAGGAGAATCATATTAATCTTGAGATTGATACAGAATTAAGGCGTGTCTGTGGCACCATATCAGACACGTTAGAATGTACCAAGCAGAATATACCTACAGCGAATCAGGATGACAATGAAAAAGAAGTGATAGAACAAACAGCAAAGGAGCTAGCTGATATTTTAAATTCTAAAAATACTAAGGAATGGATCCTGAAAGAACAATGGAAAATGGATATTTTGGATATGGTACTTGAACGATATCGAGAGGAAGTAGCAACTGGTAACAAAAAGAAGGAGGTGATTTACAGTGAAGGCAAGGGAAAGAGAACTGAAGAGAGGTGTAAGGAATTATCTGAAATCCCTCCAGACTCACAGCATGATGGTATGGTGCCTCCCTTACATAATAGGATTCCACAAAAGAAAAGAGTAGGGAAAAATTCCGAAAGCATAAAAATGAGATGAAAGTGACAAAGCAAAAATACCAAAATGCTAAGCTCAAAGCAGAATGAGTGGGGCAATGGATAGCTTAATGAGTAAATCAGAACAAAAAAATCAAAGGAAGATGAACTTAACTGTAGATCTAATGCCATCAGCGACAACAACTATATGGCATCAAATTCTAGGAACATGAGAAACGAGGTGGATCAGATGATTGAGATGGGAAAAGTTATTGGAATCCAATATCAAGGGGAAACATAGATTGAAATTGAAGCACTTCTTTTAATGGGATGTTGTGACCAGGGTGAAAAAGTCATGGTGGAAAGAATAGTGAGAAAAAACAAAAAAACAACAAGATCTCATCTGAAATGCACATAACAACTTATAATGTGAGAGGATTGGGAAGCAGAAGGAGAAAAGTGAAAGAGCTACTCATCAATATCAAGACATATTTCTTATATCTACAGGAAACAAAACTTGAAGTAGTGAACAGAAAGTTGGGTTCGACATTATGGCACGACAATAACTTTTAGTGGGCCTATTAGGGATCACAAGGTGCATCTGGAGGGTTACTATGCATATTAAATCTGCAGAAATTCAGGAAAACAGAAATGTGGAGATCATATGGCGTGTTAGGAATTGAAGGTTTTTGGATGGATGAAACAGTTACGAGAAACATGCTGAATGTATATGGCCCGTCACAATTACCAATGAAACAGGAACAGTGGGAAGCAATCAAACAGAAGAGCATAGGGAAAGAGTAAGATAAATGGTGTATTATGGGAGATTTCAACGTGGTCTTGAGTGAGACAAAAGAAAAGGCATACAAAACAATATTGACACAACTAAAATTCAGCATTTCAGGCAACTTGTGGAAGATATGAGGTTATACGATTTGCCAAAGATAAGGATAAAGTTCACATGGTATCTAACATCTATGAGAGCAATGAGCTGCCTGGAAAGATTTTTAACAAATGAGCAGTGGTTGGGGAAGATAACAACCAGACACAAGCTGGTTTAGAAAGAAATGACTCATACCACTGTCCGGTTACACTCACTAAAGATTACAAAAACTGGGTTCCTAAACCAGCTAGGGTCTTAGACTGTTGGCTAGAGCGAGGTGATTATATTGAACTAGTCCGCAAAATATGGATAGAAACTGAGATAACAGATTATGCAAGCTACAAAATGAAAGAAAAAGTTCTTCGCTCATATATCCACAAATAAAACAAAACAACGGGGGTGATATTCATTCACAACTGAAAGAGCTCAGGAACACACTAATTTTATTGGAATTGGAACTGAAATGTGTGGAAGTCACTGAGGAAAATCAAAGTCAAGCGTTAGTTCTGCAGAAGCAGATTAAGACACTGTCAATATAAGAGGACTCTCTGTTGAATCAGAAATCCAGACATAAATAGCTCCGAGAAGGAAATGCCAACACTGCATTCATCGAAAGAACTGTTCAAAGAAATAAAAAAAGCAACACTATACATGGTATCTGGAAAACGGTTGTTGGTATGATGATGTTGAGAAGGTCAATGACTATTTTAGAAGCCATTTTGAAGAACGATTTAAAGAAAGGATTTATAACAGACCAACATTAAGTGGAATCCGGATGACACGCTATCTCAGTCATCCAAGGATTTTTTAATTCACGAGTTTATAAAAGAAGAAATTGTAGCAATTATTCATAATTGAGGAAGAAATAAAAGTTTGTGACCCGACAGAATAAATTTCAAATTGACCAAGAAGGTGCTCTCTACAATGAAAAATGACTTATGTGAGCTTCTACAAGAGTAGCATACAAACAACGTGATAACAAGGGGCAAATGTTGTGCTTATCATTCTGATAGCTAATGAGGATAATCCAATGAAAGTTGAAGATTACACATCGATCAACCTAATCGGGGCTTCCTATAAAGGCATTGCAAAAGTGCTGTCAGCGAGATTAGGAAGGATCTTGGAAGAGGTAATATCACAAAATCCATCAGCATTCATTGGGAGGAAACAGATTATTGATGGTATTTTGGTGGCTATTGAGGCAATTCATGGAATCAAGGTGAAAAGGGAAGAATTTTTCTTAAACTTGATTTCGAGAAGGCCTTTGGCACAGTCAATTGGGATTATTTGGATAGAACAGCAGAGAAGATAAGATTTTCACTGAAATCTAGACAATGGATCAGAATGTGCCTCTCATCATCAACCACATCTATTCTGGCAAATAGAAGTCCCATAAAGGAATCAAAACCACAAGATGCCTATGACAGGGAGATCCACTCTCCCCACTCTTATTCCTAATAGCTGCTGAAGGGCTCTCTGAAATGATAAAGTCAACTTTCAGGTTACAACTCATTGATCCAATATAGATAGGTAAAGAAAGGGTTGAACATAGTCATCTGCAATTTGTAGATGACACATTACTTTTTGGAAAAGCATCCTGGAAGAACATCAAGGATTTTAAATCGATCCTCGGAAATTTTGAACTTATTGCGGGTCTGAAAGTTAACTTCTCAAAGAGTGCATTGATTGGGATAGATGTCTGTGAACAAAACCTGCATTTGATGGCTGATTATCTGAACGGCAAAATGGGGAAACTGCCATTCATCTATCTCGGATTACCAATTGGATCTGATGCAAGAAGGCTGAAAACCTGGGATCCTGTGGTAGAAAAATATAGGAACAGATTGGGGAGATGGGAAAACAGATATCTATCTTTGGCAGCTCATTGTGTGCTTATAAACTCGATATTGACAGCGCTACCAAGCTACTTCTTTGCTATTCTCCATGCCCTAGGACCATTATTGCCCGATTAGAACAAATAATTAGTACTTTCTTTTGGAACAAATCAATAGAAGGAAATAAAATTCACTATGGACCAAAATATCTCGAACCTTAGAAAGAAGGGGTCTAGGAATAAGAGATCTAGAAACCTACAACAAGGCAATGCTTGAAAAGTGGGGAAATAAGATTTTACTGGAAGGTGATAAACTGTGGAGGATAATCCTTCATTCGAAGTATAGTAGAGAAGGGAAACTGAGAGTAGGGGATATAGAATGCGTAAACCACACACTACCTTTACAAGAAATTAGGAGAGGGATACCTAAAGAGTCTAGTTCGTACGGTGATATTCAAAAACCCTTAGGAGAAACATGGTTTCAAAAGTGCTGGGAGCTGAAAGTGGGAAAAGGGCACCAAAATACGTTTCTTGGAGGACAAATGGGCAAGGAATGACACATTGAAAAACCATTTCCCATGTCTATACTCCAAAGTAAGGGTTATAAATGCTACAATATCAAACTGTGGGACGTGGGTAGATGGTAGATGGTCATGGAGGCGGGAGTGGAAAATGTATCTAAGTGAATGTGATGAAATCAATCTGACAGAATTATTATCTTGCCTCTCTAACTTTGCTATGCAGGAAGAGGTAAAGATTGTTTGTTGTTAAAAGTACAGTATGAAACACACTATACAGTGAAGGCTGCATACAACAAGATCCTAATAGAGAAGCCAGATCCTTTCACAAAACAACAACAACATGAGCTACACAAAATCTGGACAGGCATTGCACCTAAGAAGATATCAATATTCGTATGGAGAATGATGTAGCACAGACTCCCAAGCAAAAAAATCTGCAGAAACGAATGGTATTGCATGAATCATGTGACATCGGTTGTCTATTATGTGGTGAAGAGCAGGATGACGAACAACATATCTTTCCTGAATGCTCATACCCAAAAATGTTCTGGAAAAAAAAATGAGATGGTTGAATGTGGATTGGGAAGAAGCTCACGCCCCTACTATGACTGAGTTTATCGAAATGAATCCGTCTATGGTGAAAATGAAGGCTTGGACAGCGTCATGGTCAGGAGATATTAGACACGTCTGGAGATCACGAAACAATGTTCAATTTGAGGGTCGGAAAACTACGATGAGGAGATACTCCACCAACTACAACTAAACACTTGGTTGTGAAAGAAAATAAAGAACACGAATTTACGTGGTTCGGCAAAGTCTGCCTACGTCCACGGGAGGGAGAACTTCTTTCT
>JAOYMZ010036517.1:0-15813 GCA_025802335.1 Pinguicula primuliflora | reverse complement strand
TATCACCGTTTAACGGAGGGTTATAAATTCCCTTGGGTTAAGTAGTCCTAAATAGGGTTTTAGAAAATTCCGGCGACGAAGTCGACGGAACCGAAACTAAATATGGGGCTTTTCATCTACTATGTATAAGCTTTCTAACGATGCGCCCAATTCCGTCATCGGACAATCCTAGTGGCATGCATGTATAAAATCATGTCACCGGAACCTGCCCCATTAAAAATATGTACTTAACTTACAACTTGGAGAGTTTCTTCTCCATTCGAATTGCACGGAGGAGTTCGAACCAGAAGAATACAATCCAACAAAATTCCAACAGCCTACATCGATTCATCTGAATTCAATCATATGGATTGTCATAACTTGTCTCGTCCAGTCAAATGTCGTATATCCTTGGAACAGGTTTTTGTTCTTCCCCAACTTCCAGCTTCTGAATTTGATTCTTGAGAGGATTCCTTGTACTGTGACCTGTTTTTGCTGGAATTTCTTCCGATTCCGGGCCATCCAGATCTCCCAAAGGGTGACTGCCCAAATACATTTCCAATAATCTTCATCCTTTTTTCTTCGCAGCATGTTCAGATGTAGGACATAATTCTGCCATAGATCATCAGTAAAGATGGCAGATTTTCCATTGATCCAGAAATATAATTCAGACCACAACCGTCTCATTAGGCTACATTGGAAGAAGAGATGAGGCATGATTTCAATTTCAGTTTCACAAATGCAGCATATCAATCCATCGCCTACATCACACCTCTGTTCGCCAGGTTATCTAGTGTGGGTATTGGATGTTGATGCAATCTCCATATAAAAGCTCCTACATTTATGAGTCTGTGCAGGTGTGATTCGAGAGCCACGCCCAGTCCCAGGTGCCCTGTAAGTTACCCTTTTCTGCTATTACTTCATTTTTGTCTACTGCAATTTGGTAAACATTTGGAAATCTTTCTGCAAAAGGTTTGTCTCCTAACCAATTGTCAAGCCAGAACCGAATGGTCATACCATTTCCAACCAAGATCTTCATGCAGGATTTGAACCATGACGATTGTAGGATATGTTTGTGAATATCCCTCCACCATATAGATGATTTAGGTGGTGGCTCTTCCAAAATCTGGGGATAATCTGCCATATAGGCTGCTAGCCATAATCCTGATTCTCCTGCAATTATTCGAAATCCCCATCTTCCTAGGATGGATTTATTAAAAACCTGCAGCCTTCCACCAAGGCCACCCTTATTTTTCGGTTGACAAACAACCTTCCACTTAACCCATTTGATTCTTCTTCTTCCTTCATTCTTTTTCCCCCATAAGAATCTGCTTATGATTGCTTGCATTGGCTTGATGACGCCTATAGGAGCCTTGTAGATCAATAGATAATATAGGGGTATGGAGGTGAGCACTGATTTTATCAATGTGATTCTCACGCCAAGAGAAATGTATTTTTCTCCCAACCACTTAAATCTCTTTCTTAGGATATCCATAACAGGTTACCATGTTTTTTCTAATCTTGGATTTGCCCCCACTTGAATTCCAAGGTAGGTAAATGGAATTGTAGCTGCACTGCATCTTAAGATATAGACTTGATCGTTCTGCATAGCTTCTGATATGTTTATGGAGAATAGTCTGCTTTTGTTGTAGTTTACCTTTTTTTTTGGAACCCTTGCTTTTATTGATAATGAATGTAGAAAAATTACATGGTTCGCCTTAGCGACTCGGCCCAAAAAATATAAAAGAAGCTTCAAAATAAAAAACCTAGTAATTTTCTACTCATTGAATAAACCTAAAATAAATCAACGAAAAAACCTAAATTCGAATTGTACGTGGGCAGCTCCTGCCTATCCGAGCCAATTAAATGAGGGTAAACCGTCCCACATCCTCAAAACCTTTTTCGACAAACTTCCGGGTAGAGGAAAATCTGGTAAAAAGAAAAAGATTACGACACCCGGCTTGCCTTCTTGTGCAAGTATGTGCGTACATGCCTACCCGCTAACAGCAACTAACCCTGAGATAGCTTGATCACCATGTTTGCCTTATTTGTAATTCCTTGTTGTTGTCTCCTCCTTATGTCTTCTAGCGCCAAAGATGCACCATCCACAACCTTCCTTCACTTTATACCAGCCTTCCTTTCCGTCCTTCACTTGAAACAAGCCACTAACATATCCCAGCCAAGCTTAGAGTTGTAGGCGTAGCTCCTGTAGCATGTGCTCTCCTTCATCTTGTATTTTGTATTATTATGTCTTTGATTGAGATTAACCTTTTCCAAGAATGAGATGATTGGCCTAAGGCTAATGACTGAGCGGGTACCCTCTTTGAACAATATTTATTCACCATGAATATTGCCCAAAGCTGAGTGGCTCAACAAAGGATGTGGGAATATCATGGACTTGCTGGTTCGTCCCATGGGTTCTGATAATTCTGGATATGGAAAAGGTAGCTCGTTGGATTATTTTCAACATCTTCTAGCCCTGACTGCTCTCGTCCATCCAATCCTGAGCAGAATGTGGAGGACCAAGCTACTGAAATGGCACCAGGTAAGTTATCTAGACCCTTTGTCTGTGCATAAACGCATTGCAGATTTCTACATGCCAGTATCTGCTAAGGAAGTTGGATCTATGCTTTCTGTAGTGTTTGTGGATATATGTGATAACTCTGTTGGACTAGTTACTGCTTACTATGCGTCTGTTAATGTCTATGCGCATGATAAGGTGAACCAACTAGCTCTTGCCCCCTTAGGGAACCAAGATGATACAAGTCCTTGGGTGAATAACTGCATACCGACATCTAAATTCCAAATATAATATCATAACTCGGTTGTGATATCCCTTGCTGATCCTGCATTTATCACTGTTGATTCCTTGCCTGCAGTGACTGATATGGCATCTGATTTACTGATTTCAAATATAGTTGCATCTGCTCAATGTTTGCATGATTCTAATTCGGTTGCCTTGCATGATTCGTGTCTTGCTGTTGCTTCGCATGTATTTAATTATGATTCTGCTCGAACACATGCTGTAGTTCCTGCTGGAATTGCTACTTCTGCATTACAAGATAACAATAAGTCTCAGAATTTATAAGTAGCTACTTCTGTCAGTCACACACCAAATCTTAGTCCCGATAAGTCTTATCTTTCGATACTGGGATCCTCCGCAAGTTCGCAAACAGTAGTTATCGAGTCCTCAGGGGACTCATTCTTAGTATCTAATCCTAGGCAGGATGTGCAGTCCCTCATTCAAGAACTAGATGACGAATACGACCTTCGCTATCATGAAGCATTTAAGTCAAGAAGGATTGTCCCCTTCTCAGCCCCAAAACCAAAATATTGGCTTCTGGCAGCCCTCTGAGGATGAACTAGATTCGTCTGATGAGGAGGTTCAACCAAAAGTTTCACAGCGTATACAAACTAGGCAACAAACCAAGAAAAAGTCTCAACTCACCAATGGGAGACACCCAAGCTTTAATAAAAATAAAATCATCAAGGTAGCAGTATTACAACTAAAAAGAACATAAAGAAATGAGTAGAGCACTTTATTGGAACATTAGAGGTAAAGGTAATCCCTCATCCTTACTTAGGCTTAAGAAACTTATTAGGATACATAAATTAGATATTGCCATCATAAGTGAGCCTAAGATAGGTCTTCATAGATTAGCTCACATAAAAAAAAAATTTAAATTCCAACAAGGGATCTCTAATATAAATGGGAAAATCTGGCTTTTCTATAGGGATCCATTTGTATGCCAAGTTCACTTAGATACTAGTCAACTCCTAGTAGTCCAAACAACAAATAAAATAACCAATCAAACATGCTACTTAGGAGTAGTGTATGCTAAATGTACACAATTAGGACGCCTTCCTCTATGGGATAATATGAAAATGTTATCCAACACTTTGTCCGAGCCCCTAATCCTGGTGGGTGATTTTAATGTGGTCTTATCCCAATTCTGAGAAATCAGGAGGGAATCCTGTTAATTTAGGGAAAATAGTTGACTTCTCGGAAACTCTATTACAAGGAAAATTCTCGGACATAGGGTATAGAGGAAGTAGATTTACTTGGTGTAACAACCGAGTTCGTCCTAATAAAATTCTAAAGAGACTGGATAGATTTTGTCTCGAAATCCTGGATCTTAAGAGCCCCAGTGTCTCAATTACACACCTTAGCCGACTCTGCTCAAATCATTCTCCCCTACTCGTCGAGGTTGGTACCCCGGGTCCGAAAATTCCAACCCGGTTTCAATTCTAGCAATTCTGGACATTACATTCGAAATTTGACTCCCTAGTGGGTAATAGTTGGCAAGCTGCTACCCCACCCCTTCCGCCAATCCTATCCTTTTCCTTCAAACTGAAAAGACTTAGAAAAGAACTTAGAGATTGGAATAAGAATAAATATGGTAATGTAGAAGATAACGCTAGGGTAGCATAAGATAATTTTTCACAGTTAGAAACTAACTTTGATAGAATTGGGCTAGAAACAGATAGAATCCTATTAATGAAGGCTCAGACAAATCTAAAACAACAACTACTTGCTGAAGAAATATTATGAAAACAAAAATCAAGAATCAAATGGTTGAAGGTGGGTGACAAAAACACTGCCTTCTTTCATAGAACTGTGAAAATTCAAAGATTAAAAATAAATACATACTCATTAAAGGATTAGAATGGTGCTAAGGTAGATGAAAAAGATGTTCCTCGCTAAAATCATTCAACAAATGAAATTCCTCATCTACTTGATAACATCCCTCACATTAAAAATAATGACATGAATGAAGCACTAAGTGGCCAGACTTAGAAGAGATTAAAAAAGTAATCTTTTCCTTGGATACGGACAGTGCTTCGGACCCAGACGGCTTTACGGGTCATTTCTATCAGCATTGTTGGGATATCATTAAGGAGGATTTGCTATCAGTGGTTCTCTCCTTCTTTGCAGGGAAAGAATTAGCTGGGGCTATCTCCTGTACGCTCATTAGTATTATTCCAAAAATAGATAACCCAGAAAGTTGTTCAGACATTAGGCCTATTAGTTTATGTAATTTCTTAGGAAAAATTATAACTAAACTCCTATCCTTACGTCTAGCTCTCATTCTTCCTCACATCATTTCCCCACAACAAAGTGGATTTGTCAAGGGTAGATCCATCACAGATAACATCCTCCTTGCCCAAGAAATGCTCCATTATCTAGATAAAAAACAAGTCGGATTTAACCTCGCAATTAAATTGGACATGGCTAAAGCCTTTGATAGAGTCTCTTGGGTCTTCCTGACTAAAGTGCTGCGGACTTTTGGTTTTGCTGAGTTTTTTATTGATATGATTTGGAGGATTGTTTCATCTTGTACATTTTCGGTGGTGATTAAAGGCCATGTGTATGGATATTTCAAATCCTCACGTGGGCTGCATCAAGGTGATCCTATCTCACCAGCAAGCATTATTCATAATTGTAGTCGAGGTACTCAGTAGAAATCTAAACCACCTTCTTCTACCTCTCCTTTCACTACTTATAAAGTTCCTAGGTCTTGTCAGCCAGTTTCCCGTTTGGCCTTTGCCGACGATGTACTCATTTTCACAAGGGGCTCTATAAGTGCCCTGAGAGCTGTCACCAGAATCCTCAAGGCATATGAGTCGTGTTCAGGCCAAAAAATTAATGAGAGAAAGAGTAGTTTCATTCTCTCTTCCACAGGTCCGAGAAATAGGGTTCAAATAATTAAAAATATGACAGGATTTAATCCTAGTACACTCCCAGTTACCTACTTAGGCTGCCCTCTCTACCATGGGAGGAAAAAATCTGAATTATTTATTCCTTTGATTACTAAAATTCAAAATAGCCTTAGCCTAGAAGGTTGGAAAACTAGCTATCTTTCTATGGGTGGGGGGTAAAATAATCTCAATAAAACATGTCCTCTCCAGCCTCCCAATTTAAACTCTTATTATGGCCCTACAACCTAGCTCTTATATCCTTAATTTTATAGAAAGGTTGATGGCAGATTTTTTGTGGGCTTGGGAGGAGAGAAAGAAAACTTCTGATTGTTCCGTTAGAACATTATTTCCTGATTTATTTTGTTTTCATATTTCTTGCAAAAACACATCAATCTTCATTTCTTAAGTGCTTGCCGTATTCTGATGCTCCATTTGAACTTTTTCACTATGATGTATGGGGTCTTCACCTATTGTTGGAGGAGAAAGATTTCGATTTTATTTGCTTTTTTGTTGATGATTGCACCCGAATTTTTTTTGAGGAATAAATCAAAAAATTTCCAAGTTTCATCGCTTGATTTATACTCAATTTGGGATTTCCATGAAAATATTTCGTTATGATAATGAGGGGAGTTTGTCAATCAATCTATGACTACTTTTTGCTCTTAAAATGGAATTATCCACCAGACCACTTGCCTACTGAACAAAACGGTGGGGCTGAGAGAAAAAATTGTATTTTGTTGGAGATCCTCGTGCTATGATGTCTGTTTCTCATGTACCTGCATCTTTCTGGCCAGAGGTTGTAGCCACTGTGGCTTATCTGATGAATCGTCTTCCTACTAAGGTTTTTAAATTAAAAACTCCTCTACAGAGCTTGACCTCTTTCCATAAAGTCCCATATCATTTGACCATTCTTTTTCGAGTCTTTGGTTGCTCTGTGTTTATTCACATACCCAAGTCACATCAAACTAGACTTGATCCTTGTGCATGAAAATGTATGTTTGTGGGCAATGGAGTAAACCTGGAGGGGTATCGATGCTATGAACTTGTAGCAAGACAGGTGGTTACACTTCACTGTGACTTTATGGAGTCATAGTTCTTTTATCTAGCCAAATCTAGGGCTCAGAGGGATACTGTGATATATGATCCCTTATATTGGGTTACTATTCCGCTTTCGACGCTATATAAGCTTAGTCTGCCCAACATTGATGATACTTCCAGTCCAGATATCAAGGTAAGTCCCATTGATTCTTCTCATGTTGATACCCCTGATTTATTTGACTAGGATATCTCGAGTGTTGTTCCTGTTGTGCTTGTTCCCTCTTAGGAGATTCCGGAGCTCGTCCCTATTGAGCATGTGACCGTCCCAGTTGTGCTTGTCTCTACACATGTTCTGCCCAACCGGAGTACCCGTAGTGTAGTGACTTGTAGATATTCTCCTGATCACATTTCTGGGTCACAGAGATATTATAAGGCTAACCTATTCAGGGGAAAGAGTCTGAGGGAGCTAAAGCAATTGTGATAGATATGTATTGAGAGGAAATTTCGGGATCTGTTGAAGATGCTATGTCTATTGCAGAATGGAGGAAGGCTATGGAAGAAAAGATGTGTGCCTTAGAGCAGAATCATACATGGAAGAAATGTAAGCTACCTTAAGGGAAGAAGGGGGTTGGGTGCAAGTGGGTGTATACCATAAAGCGAAAGGCTGATGGCATGTTGAGAGGTTCAAAGCTAGATTGGTGTCCAAAAAGGTACAATCAGACATATGGAATGGACTATTCTAAGACCTTCTCTCCGGTGGTTAAGATTGATACTATTAGAGTTCTATTCTCTATTGCAGCAAACAAGAACTGGTCTCTATTTCAATTTGATGTAAAAAATGCTTTCCTACATGGAGATCTGGAAGATGAGGTATATATGTAAAGACCACCTTCTCACAAGATTTTCGATTTAAGGACGTGTGTAAGCTTAGGAAGGCCTAATATGGGTTGAAGAAGTCACCCCGCCTAGCTTGATGATTCACTATGGCAATGAGGAAATTGTCCAACACCTTTTTGATTCACCAGGAAACTTTGAGTGAGTGAGCAATACTAACAGTTAGTATAGAAGAACCAAGTTCTATTCCAATGCAAGAGAAAGTTGAATGTATGAATAGAAGTAACCCCTTTACGTCAGTTTAAGCTTGAGCTTTGTGTTATGAAATCCCAATGTGAATGCTTGATAGCATTCTCCTTCATAATCTTGCAGAATCCCTCTGCTTCCAATGTTGCCATTTTCTTTATCCTTAACCCTCGCAACATTCAATTTAAAGAAGTCAGTGTAGGAGGCATCCAGTTTCGATATGGATTAGATTGTTGGGAGTGTTGTGGAAGCATTAGATGAAGTGCTTATAGACAAAGTGTTCCAACTTCAGTAGAAAGCATTATATGGGACGTGTGAAGCACCTGATCAGTTCGATCCTCCGCAGTGACCTAATTAGTTCAAATCTTGCATCTTTGATAGCATCAGCTGGCAGTATCTATGGAGTTTGATGGAAGCAATGAGATTTTGTCCTAAATGGATGGGCTGGGTGAAAGAATATGTGGAGACTGCTTATATGTCTATAATGGCAAATGGAAGCTCGTGTGGTGAATTCAAAATGGCTAGAGGCCTTTGCCAAGGGGACTCTTTATCACCACTCTTATTTGCAATTGCTGCAGAATGACTTCACTTGCTTGTCAAAAGAGCTGCTGATCAAGGAATTATTGCAGGATACAAAGTGGGAGAAGATGATATTCAAATCACTCATCAGCAATTTGCCGATGACACAATCTTATGTGGCAATGGAACAACTGAGGATGTAAGGATAAAGACAAGGGTGCTGAAAATATTTGAGCTTTCTTCAGGGCTGCAGATAAACTACAAATTCTGAACTTTCTGTCTCTAACTTTTCTTCTCTCCCTTCTCTCTTCAACTGTGTGCGATTCACACAGTATACAGCTTTCAAAATTTCTTCACTTGTAGCCATTGTGTCGTTGTTCTCCGAACACTGACACACCGACACTCCGACCATGGCTGCTCTGGCCACGAGGGGCTCTCCCCCGCCAGCGTCTCAGTCTTCTACACAAGCTCTAGGCACTGTGGGTCCACTAGCTCTTACTGTTCCGACGGAACCAACCCTGGTGGCACCAAAGCTCTTTGCTGATGCAGTGAATAATAAAGCAACATTCGCCCCGGAAACCAAAATCCCTCGACAAAAATCATGGCTTTACCAAG
This sequence comes from Pinguicula primuliflora, assembly GCA_025802335.1. Classification (NCBI taxonomy): domain Eukaryota; kingdom Viridiplantae; phylum Streptophyta; class Magnoliopsida; order Lamiales; family Lentibulariaceae; genus Pinguicula; species Pinguicula primuliflora. The sequence goes on along the minus strand of JAOYMZ010036517.1, from coordinate 6,882 downwards.
GAGAACCGGCGATCTCCTTCGATGAGGTAGTCCACTCAATTGACGCTCCGTTTGTGAATCATGTCCTAATTAGGAAATTTTCCCACGGTCGGCCGACGATAGCGGATATCCAGAAAGCTATCTTCAGAATAGGGCTTTTGCGCTTTCATTGCACCGAGGATCGCAATCGGATGTGACTCAGGGAGACATGGACCATTAATGATTTCAACATGCGAATGTTGAAATGGTCATCGTGCTTCAGGAGCAACGTCAAGACGCACATTGCTCCAATTTGGATAGTTCTCCCAAAGCTCCCGGCCGAGCTATTTCGTAAGGATTGCCTTGCATCTGTTGTAGCGCCTATTGGAAATTTAGTCTTGCTAGATCATTAAACAAGTATGCAATTCAAGCCAAGTGCAGCGAGAGCCTGTGTTGAGGTCGATGCCTCTACCAAACCGCATCTGGGTGACAAGAGGTAAGGCTGAATTCTGGCAAGATATCAAGTACGAAAAAATTCCATCCTATTGCAAACATTGCTCAAGACAGGGGCATAATGAAGATGAGTGCAAAATTTTACACCCTGCCTTGGCAAAGAAAGCTGCAGCCAGCGCTGATACGATGGTTGCGAGTTCGAAAAATACTGATAATCTCATTGCTCCTGAGGGTACTGCTAAACTCACAGCTTCTAAGGTTTCTGGTTCTGGGCCAGAGGTGCATCAGGAGCAAGTTAAAACAGGTAGAAATAAGGGCAAACAGGTAATGGAATATCGTCAAGTACCAAAACTGCAAGTTATAGCAGAAAATGTAGCAAGCTTTGGTGCTGTAGCGTTATACCACTGTGATCCCTTCCGATCATTTGACCCCCGAACTGCTAGCACTCCTCCCGGAACAATAACTTCATCCACATAATAAAGCTCAGCCACTCAGTGTCATGCCCAATAATCTACCGTATTCGGATATCCTGTAATACACAAAAATATTGATACATTATCACCTCACAATTCAATTCTCTAGTCACATGCTTGTATGTACACAAACTAAATGAAAAGAGAGTGAATCAATACAAGAAAATTCGCCCAATTTTGAGCTCTTTTCTTCAGAGATCTCCATCACCCACATGCCATAAAGTCTTGAATGAAGTTGCCAAAATCATTGGCCCATTCGGGGTGCTGTCATGGGCAAATCTACGTGGGTGCTTGAGGGGCTCAAGCACCCCAATCAAAACCCAAGAAGTTCTTACAAAATAGTACAAATCAAAAAATTTGTAGACGTTTAAATTTTGTAATGAAATTGCAGAGAAAATGGAGAAGAAGAAGTCTCAAAGGAGAGAGTCCTCGTTTTTTGTGTATTGTGTGTGGGAGGTTGTGCCATTATTTGTAGTATTTAAATATCTTTTTTCTTTCATTTTTTCTATTTTATAAATAATTTATATCTATATGTATACAGTGATATAAATTAAAATTTGTAAACGTTTATAATTATATATTTAAAATTTTTTTATTTAAAAAAATATTTGATTATTTATTAAATATTACAATTCACAATATGATTTGATTCATGATCGCAAATTAGTAATTTCGATTCATGATTATCATTGTGCTTTGACAACTATTACTGGTGTGTCTAATAAAGTTAGTTCTAGAATTTTGCAAGATAAATGCTAATATCTATTTAACTCTCATGGGTGATAATATATCTTGTGATAAATTTGATACCCGACTTCCTTTAGTAATTCATTTGATATTGAGAATTTATCACATTCATCTACCAAAATTGTAAGATCCCAAAAATGGGATTTTACTATTTTAAGAGTATACAAAATTTTTAAAAAAAACTTACATAGCTTATCCCATTTCTTTCCCTTCAAATCTACCTAATAAAAAAAACAGACCATGATGTTTTTATCTGTGGATTTTTCTGTCTGATTCATGGGAGGCCCAAGATATATCCACTTCCCGCGAATTCTCAATTGATGTTGCTGCACCAGACCATAGTGTTTTAACTATTCTTCATGACAGAATAGCACAAATGAGCTGCGGCTTCACCCCGTTGCACTCTGGGGAGGATGATGGGTAGGAAACTGGAGACCTGCACGCATGGGGGGTAGATGGGTCCCCTGGTTTTGAAGCCACGCCTCTCTTTCTCACTATACTTCAACGGGAATTGGAGGATCAACAGCAAATGCAGGAGGTTCTTCTCATATCAACAATACCAGTGGTTTCATTCACTACAATTCGGTCTTGGATGCTGCAACATGAGGACCAGTGCATCTTGAACCTTACGTAGAGTCTGGTGCCTATTTCCAATTCAGATCACCCTGATCATGGATTGATTTTTGTATTTGTTCTTCGGCCTTTTGCTTTCTTGTATGCAAAAAAAAATAGAGGAGAAATAAAATTAAAAATTAATTTTTTTTTACTTTAAAGCTAACAACTCCAACATCTAATTTCTAGATTCGTCCCAGGTGATGTAACAAGATATCAAAATTTTTCCACATTTGAACAACTGCCTTCCAGCAGAAGCAATATTACTTCAGCATGACAAGGTAATATCAAGCAATTGCCATTTCCAAACACAATACAAGATCGAACTCGTCTGTATATTGTCGTAGGTAGGTAAATTCATTTTCATAACACATCCCCAACTCTTTCTCTTGCAGATTCACGGTCTAGAAATGAGGAAACCGTATCCACTTTTCCAAAACGATGATATTTAACAATGTTCTTATATTTTATTGTTTTGAGATAGTTATTGTTTTAAACTTGTTTTTTTTTTGTAAAACAAACTTTTTAGTATGAAAAAAACAATTTTACATTTACAAGTGCTTCTAGTAGGCAAAAATTATGAACATCCTACTAAGTACGATCTAGGATTCATGATCCATGCTGCAATCGAGTATACAGAATCAGGCTTAGCCTTACTCTTTATCTAATACCCCTGGTTACACTTTGAAGCTTACTCAATTGGCTTTCTGTATCAGATGCCATATTGTTGAAGTGCTTTTGATTTCGTGCTGTCCACAGAATCCATGTGGTAGCTGACCAGAACATGATCCATATATCTCTTTGAATCCCGTTTGATTTATAAGCAATGAATATCTTTAGATTTACCTCATCCTGCACAGGAATTTCCAACCATAAGAGTAGTTTGCTTCATAGTTCTTTAGGAGTCTTGCAGCTCGTGAATATGTGGTCTTCTGTCTCTGTTGCTAAGCTGCATAAAATGCAGAAATTTGATGATTCTTCGTGCAGAATGTTCCTGTTCTGCAGATTAAGAAGTGTTGGCAGCCTTCGTCTATGTAGTCTCCAATTGAAAATAGAGACTTTTTTCGGAATGAACTTGTTCCATAGAAATGTGAACCTCACCAATTCAGTTGTTGGGATATCTCCTGCTTGTGATTTTGTCTGATGAAGTGAGAAGCAATTCTGGTTTCATAATAACCTGAAGCACTGTGTTTACATCTCTAGACATTATCAGCATGTACCTGTAATGAAAGATCAGATAACACAACAATTAAGCAAACGAGTTCCTATTTTTCCCATTCGAAATGTTCTCTTCTCCAAGCCCATTTCTATTCCCACTCATTATTCACTCAGTTCCCGTGTTGAGCTACACTTGCTTCCTTAAGAAGGTCTATATGCATGAGTCTTTCGAATCTGACTTTAATATGGACAGTACCGACATTCAGATCTTCCCAGAATTTATTTCTTTCCCCATTTCCCAGCTCCAATGTTATCATTTCTCTAAACCACCCCACATTCGTAATTTTTTCAACTGCTTTCCACCAGCAAGACTTATGCAGCCTCCCCCTCAAACTTACATTCCTTTCTTCACCAGCAGTTAGTGATAGATCTTTGAAGACTCTGTATGTGCCTACTTGAAGTGATCCGTGCACACCATATCTTGAAGTTACTATTCTTTTCCGCATCTCCTCCTTATTGTTCAAAAGTTTTCCAGCCCACTTACCATATAGTGCCATGTTAATATCATGTAGAGACCTAATTCCTAGATCCCCTCTATCTATGTTTTAAACTTGTTACATCTATAATGTCCCAGCGTGAAACTCAAGTAATGTGCCTATGTTTTAACTAGTTTTACGAACAAAACAACATGAGTTTTTGGTCGACATATGTGAGTTTTATATTTTCTAATGCGTTTTGGCCAATGACGTGGCTTTCTCCTATTGACCGCAACCATTTTTGATCGACTCCTTTCTTTTTTCCTTTCTTCACACCGCTAGGACATCTTTATTGATTTATTTAATTATTATTTTAATATTATTTAATTATGATTTGATATGCTTACGACATACTTTAATTTCAGAAAGATAATTTTATGCATTAATACATTCAGTTATGAGCAATATTTTTTTACTCCGCCCCCCACATATGATATTTATAATAAGGAAATCAAAGAACCGATTGAAAAATTCAGATGATTTTGTATCTGGAACAAGTTTGAAGGCACGGGACAATACCGCAGAAACATTAAATGAGTCTGTAGTAGGAAGGTGATGAGCCTTATGATAACCCTCATCATCGTCACGTCCCTCTCCAACACAACTCTTTCTAAAATTCCACGCCTTTTCCTTTTCTCACTCCAATTTTTTTGATCGACTACTTCGATATACATTATTTTTATTTTTACTTCGATAAGGGAAAAAGTAGTTTTCTTTTTTCTTTCTTTTAAAAATAATTATTTTCTTCTATGACTTAATAGTTAATTCCCTAAAATTCGACATGAAAGATGAAACAATAGTCAACTCAAAAATCTTATTTTATCCAATTAGGAACAATATTTATTCTAAGACAAATTATGCACCAAGAACGTGTTCTTTGTTGAGGTTGATTTTTTTATACCCCGAAAAAAATATTCATTCCGTTAATTGAAGCATGTGTGATAGAATGTAAAAGAGGAAAGAAGCTGGGCCGGTCCAATACTCGGGTCACGACAACTCATGAAGAAGAAGCGAGACCGACCGTTTATGATCGGTTTGGATCTCGTGTGTGCAGGTGCGCGTGTGGGTTAATTTGGTAGGAATGTGGGTGTCACCATTAAAACCTTGAACCTAAGTTGATAGGTTCATCCCACAATTCCTATTTAAACTAGTCCAATTAAGGTTTCACAACCGGTATGAGATAAATACTTCTAACACCTCCCCTCAATTCTGACTAGGCAAGCCCTGTTGGATTTGAACGCCCCACCGAAGAATTTTTAGAAGAGCGGAAGCGTATACAAACCAGATTTTCCGATCGTTAGACCATTATTGGCTCTGATACCATGATAGAATGCAAAAGAAAGAGGAAAGAAGCTGGGCCGGCCCAACACTCGGGTCACGAGAGCCCATGAAGAAGAAGCGAGCTCGACCGTTTACGATCGGTTCGGGTCTTGTGTGCGCAGGTGCGCGTGGGAGTTAATTTGGTAGGAATGTGGATGTCACCATTAAAACCTTGAGCCCAAAGTGATAGGTTCTCCCCACAATTCCTATTTAAACTAGTCCAGTTAAGGTTTCACAACCGGTATGAGACAAATACTTCCAACAATGTGTACATGAGATGAGTTTTTGACTCTCCTAATAGATCTAAGACTTAGGACCTTGAAAATACGGTCTAAAGCACTTGCTTGTGCAATGAAAGAACTTGTGTATGGACTTTGTTGCACTTAAGTGAGTATGTGAAAAAATTAAGAAAAAAATTGATGTTCTACCCTTTGGGTGACCTAAGTCCTAGGTTTTAGACTTAAAAGTGGGTACCTCCTACCCAGTCCAAACCATTTAAGTGAGAGAGTAAATCGTACTGCCTCCTTAAAACTTTTTCTGACAAACCTTTGCGGTGAGGGAAATCCATTAAAAGAAAAGAGTATAACACCCGGCCTGCCTCTTTGTACAGTTCTATGTTTGTGACTACCACTCGTGTGTGCCTATCTAGGTGCCTTGTCCTATACCTAGTAACTTGGATAGTTATGTTCCAATCGTCCATCCTCCTTCTTTGAGTTGAGTTAAGACCAAAGTCCAGCCTGTGTGGAGTCTATGATGCCATCAATGTCTTCTGTGAACTGAAGTTGAGTTTGTTGTGGCAACTCTACAATGCTTGAGAAAACCTTGCTTCCCATAACTGTGCCTGCTTGAGCTAAAGTTCTGGTAGTTGTGTTCTCTTGCTTGTTGCAGAGATGGACTATTTGTGGGTTGTGTCTTTGTAGGATAGTAGTGAATGGACATCAGGTCATCTCGGTCTCTCCAGGGTCCTTTCCTTTGATCTGCAAAACTAACAACTAAACTACCAGATTCAAGTTCAAGTTCAAAATTAGTATAACCTATGGCTAGAAAGATTTGGAGGCCTTGAAGGACTGCACTCGTTGTAGCTGAGTTGATAGTTGTGTGGCCACTTGTGCAGAATCCATGGATTAAATGTTAGGATTTTTGGATGAATTAAAAATCCTAGTTTGACTTGAATTATTAGTCGCTAAAAGAATTCTGATTGCATTAGGATTCCTCTATATAAATAATAGGTCTCTTGACTATTAGGGTTGGAAAAATAGGCAGAGAAGAAAGAGAGAGTTTGGGTTGATAGAAAAAGAGAGATGTGAGATTTGGATTGTGGCTCTCTTGCCGGGGAGACTTGAGAGGTTTTCTCTGTGTGTCTTCGAGATTTTCTTTGTGTTTCTTTTGTATCACTGTTAATAATGGATTGATTCTCCTCTTCTCCCGTGGACGTAGGCTTTCAGGCCAAATCATGTTTAATATTGTGTTGTTGCCTTGTTTGTTTATTTTTTCCACTTTCACATTAATCTATGGATTTTCCAACAAGTGGTATCAGAGTCAGGTAGTGAGATCTAGGGTTAGGGTTCAAGATTTATCGAAAATTGAATGATCTTGATGTTTTGGGATGAGAGATTTGTGATGAT
>JAOYMZ010036506.1:0-15813 GCA_025802335.1 Pinguicula primuliflora | reverse complement strand
GTGGGGGGAGTCATTGAATGGGTGGCTTTGAGGGATATATATTGGATAAGGTCCTCAACCACTTTTTTTGTCTTCTACTTTGACTTGGTCAAAGTTTCTTGGAGAAATTTCTCCTTTAAATGGGTTTGGGCCTTTATTTTTCTCCTTTTGGGCCTTTCTTCTTCATTAATACAAACTTGGAGTCTAAACATAAAATAAGAAGAAAACAAGTAAAATAATACAAAAGCACATATAAAAGCATGTTTCCAAGCAAAGATTATCACTATAATATGGCCATAAAATGAGTCATTTTGTGACTCATCAACTACCTCAACCTATCATTTGTTTGGCAATACATCAAGCAAAATCACACAAAATACATCAATGTGCTAGAAATCAAGCACAACACACCAAGTCAATTAGGTTACCTTTTAAGTGATGCAAACAAATATAAATGTGTCAAGGAATAAATTGAGGCATCAACAAGTAGCACAATCTAAAAGTTCCAACCTCTATTCTGGTTTACTTATCATGACATTCCGAGCCATGAAGTGTGTGCAAACTAGGCCACCGATCAAACCATTACCTTTTGACGTGCAAGGATCTAGACCTCCCCGAAGATTTAACTCTCAACTCCACCCTCTCTTAATAGGTAAGTGTTTAGGATAAGATTTCTCTCTTAGTGGAGTTGGAAGAAGACATGATGTACACTCATAAGAAGGCTTAGATATTATGGTGACAGTGCTCAAAGTAAACATTGAAAGAAAAATATACACTTTTAAAAGCAAAGAATCTCTTTCCTACAGGTTTATACAAGCTCGACTCTAATAATTTTGAGGAAGTCATAAAGATGAATTATACATTTATGCTAAGGCTCAAGCTACACAATTCTTTTCTTTTGTTTTTCAACGTTCTTATCCTTAAATTGAGGAGGTAACAATTTTCTTTTTACACATAATCAAGGAGTCAATTTTTCTAAGAGCACAAAGCATTTACAAAAGTTTTGACATCCTATTTTGAAATATCACAAGATGAAAAAAAAAGGATGACATTTCATCACTCAACCCTATTTTGAGAAGATTTTCAAGTGATCAAATTTGTAATGGTCAAGAGCTATCAAATAGACTAGAAGATAAGAGATTCTAAGCAATAAAGTATCAATTCCCTACAATCAATTAAAGCAAGAGCCTGTTTCTGTCCATTCCCTCACTCAAGCATGTAATCTGCAAGAGCTAGAAAATAAGTGTATTTAAATCTAGGTTAGATCCTTCACCCTACATGTCGACTCTCCAAACAAACCACAGCCTAGTGTATCAAGTGTTTGGCTCGAACTAGACACTCAAAGCAAAGATGTCAAAATAGTAGTAAAAACTCAAGGTGTAAGTAGTCTATTTGCCAACAAATAAGTCTTTTACCATGATTAGTCCAATTTTGATTAAAAAGCTCTAGCATCAAGAGGCTAAAAACGAAAAATTTAATGTAAAAATTCTACTTCAAAAACTACCTAAAAGATATAAAATCATATATAAAATGCATGAAAACATATAGGTCATGCACAAATGAGCTTCCCTACCCCAACCCTAAACAACGCTACGTCCCCGTGTGTTGAATAAGTTTAAGGCACGAAAGCAATAACAAACAAAAATTATACATAAGCAAACAAGACGAAAGACATAAAAAGAAAAGAGACTACCCGAATAGGTTTTGCTTGAGCCTGGATCCCATGGAGCACCATCCCCTCTTGAGTACCCAATGATCGGCTTCATGCTATCCGCCTTTATCTTGAAGGTCTCCTTGGCCATGGGATACAAAAGCTCAACAAGCCCTTCTTCAAGGACTTGAAGCACTACGAATGGCCCATGCCAACCGTTTGTGAAGTGTGATGGAGAAGCGGCAAAAATAGATGGAGTTAGAGCAACACGTAAACCGGGGTAAAGGATCATACCTCTACTCGCTAGTGGACTCGTCTCCACAACATCCTGAAGGGTAACTCAGCTTCTCCTCATATTCTTTCTTCTTCTCAATGACAGTGGTGATATCCTTGGCTTCCAAGCCAATAATCCCTCAAAGGGATCCAATGTAGTGCGCATCACTTCCATAACCTCAATCTTCTTGGAGACCACTTTAGCACCTCTTTCCTTTGCAAGTGCCTTCGTAAAAGGCTTAAAAATCTTGAATTTAATCTCTTTCTCTTGCACTTGGAGCTTTAAGGTCCCTTAGACCATGTCAAGAATGTCATTTTCTATTTCTAGGAATGGCTTTCCAAGTAGAATGGAGTGCCTGTCAGATTTATGGGATGAGTCTTCAACATCAAATACTAGAAAGTTCACCAGGTAAACAAACTCTACTACCCATACCAACACATCTTCAATGATCCCTCTCGCCTCTCGAATAGAGTTATCTCCTAGCTCAACTCTCTTGGTGGTGGTCTTCAAACCGTGCGATCCTAACTCTTGATAGCGTGGATAAGGCATTATGCTCCCTCCGACACCGGTATTAATGATAGACCTCACCATCCGTCCTCTCCTTAAGGTAATGCTCAATTTTAGGCTTCCCGAATCTTGCACCTTAGTGTGGAGATAGTGCACGGTGTTCACCGTGCCCAAGTCCTCATGAACACTAAGGTCTTTCTTCTTTTCTAGCAAAGCCATAAGAGATAATGCACAATGAGGTTTCCTTCTTACTTCTCTCACCAAAGTTGAGTTTGCTCCTTCTTTCTCCAACGCGTTTAGGACTTGCTCAATCTTCATAATTCTTCAACAAGAGGACTTGATAGGACATGGAATAGGCGTAGGTACTGATTTTGCATTTTCATCCTCCTCTTCCTTGTCCATCCGAGCAAAAGTAGTGTCCGAAGAAAGACGTGAAATAGACATCTCTTTCCTCTTCAACTTCCCATTCATTCTCATCACCCCATGCATCCATGCCATCCAATTCACGCGGCAGATCAACCTTCAAAATATTCTCTTTGGACACTTTCTTGTCTCGAGCTTGCCCCTAATTGGTCAAAGATAATGTAGAAGTCTCCAGCGGTAAGATCATCAAAGGGGCGTCCACTATAACTCTCAATTATCTCCTGAGGGTCTTCAATCATTCCCTTATAGAAGTAAGTCATCCAAGCCTCAAATGGGAATCCATGAATAGGGAATTCATCTTGCTAGCCCTTGAATCATGCCCAAACATCATGGAAGCTCTCATCCGAATGTTGCTGAAAACTGGAGATTTGTTGCCTCAAGTCCTCTCCCATCTTATTTTAAGAGTGATCGACTATGAATTTGAAGGAGATATAGATCCATGTGTGGAAATACTGCAGTGGTATACTATGGAGCCAAATCTTAGCTTTATCCCATAGGGAGAGAGGGATTAAACGTATCTTCAATTCTCCATAAGACATCCCTTTTTGTGGAATCTGCTCTACCGCATCACAAGATTCATTGATGAAATTTAGGGTAACCTCTCCTCCACCACCGAAGAAGTATGGGAGCTTGTCTAAGTGCTCACTTGTCAACCCAAGCTCTCGGCAACATTGAATGAGTTTACACGTGCGTCATAAGGCACATGTCGGGTGTCCGTTCTTGAGAAGCCATCTCTTCTTGTCTCCTTTCAAACTATAACAACAAGTAATAAAAAAAATCAACAAGTCACGAAAGGAAACGAAAAGAAAGATAGATAGAAAGAGAATATAGCTATGCAAATAAGCAAACACGAGTCACAAAATCGAACCAAATCTCCGGTAACGGCACCAAAATTTGATATGGATTAAATAGTTGTCAATCCTTTCAAATTTATGTTTATAATTTCAAGACAACTCTAAGCTCGTATAGAGAGTAAAGACGTCCTGAGTCGATTCTCGAATTATTTGGTGTGGGATTAGTGACAAATGAATGTTCAAGTTTAAAACTATATCAAAAAAATATAAGTCGTTGGTTGTCCTAATTACTAATTAAAGCAAGTAATAATTAAATCAAGTATATCTAAGTGAAGAACAAAGGAGATAAATATGGGTATTGGGCACTAGCCTACCCCTTGTGTGCAAACCTAATCATGCTCCTAACTTAATGTTGCTTTGCATTTGAATGGTGAGTCTAATTCTAGCCTCTTGATCAATTGGAGAATCATCCCTAGACAACTAAGTAGTAATTAACTTGGTTGTGGTAAATCTCAATCAAACTCTCCCAAAAGAGGTTTTAATTATGACCTAACCCGAATTCCCAACTCCTATAGTCAACTAGCAATAATTCATTCAATCAATCCCCCAAACATGAATAAAGCACCAAGCATTTAAAGAACAAAATCAAGTTTACAACTCAAGTTCTAGGGTGCAAATATGAGAAGTTAATTGCCCACACCCACAAGAAGTTTAGCTAGCCATAATTAAATCTAAAATACACAAAGCAAAATAGACAAGAACAATTAAAGGAGAAGAAGAAGGTTTCATTGGATGCAAATGTGAGAAATCTTTCAAATCTAGGTCTCCCTCAAGCCTAGCATCGCCACTGCCCATTGTTGTCCACTACCATGAAGACGTCGTCCGCCACTGTGGCTTGGTCGCGCGCTTACCGTTGCCTCCCTTAGATGATTCTGGTCCAAACCCTCCTCCTTGAAGTTATATATCGTGTATTCAAATGTGTGGGGGAAGAGAGAGAGTCCTTAAATGAGTGGCTTTGAGGGAGATATATTGGATAAGGTCCTCCAACCACTTTTTTGTCATCTAGTGAGATTTGGTCAAAGTTTCTTGGAGAAGCTTTTCCTTTAAATGGGGTTGGGCTTTTATTTTCTATCTTTTGGGCCTTTCTTCTTCATTAATATAAACTTGGAGCCTAAACATAAAACGAGAAGAAAACAAGTAAAATTATATAAAAGGCATATAAAAGCATGATTCCAAGCAAATATTATCACCATAATATGGCCGTAAAATGAGTCATTTTGTGACTCATCATATCCGGTAAGTAACATATTCTTGCTTATGTTTAAACCAACCATCATATGTTGTCAATCTATTGTTCATATTCTTGCTAATGTTTAAATCTTCCAGGGGTGTTTGTGGGCCCTTGACGGGACCTATGTCCTCATTCATGTTTTTAATGATCATATGTTGTATGCTATGTTTTAAAGGCACATACTATTTTACGGATAATAGTTATACGAACCGTGAAGGTTTTCTGGTCTCATATCATCGTACATGATACCATCTGAGATAACGGGAAACCAGGAATCAAGCTCTACAGAATCCAAACATTACTTCAATTTGAAGCATTCTAATGCACGAAATGTAATTGAGCTTACGTTTTGCATTTTAAAGTGTTGGTGGGGAGTCTTGAGGTCGCTTATGTACTACCACATTAAGTGTCAAATCCAGGCTATCTATGCTTGCGTCATCCTACATAATTTTCTAATGGAAAATGCCCTATGATAAACTAGAAGTTGTGGTTGATGAACAAGAGTCCGAGAATGGGACTGATACAGAGGGTAGACAATCTCCAGATTGGACTATCAACTTGGAGTCATCTCCTGAATGGATGAATAAGAGGGATGAATGGCCACTTCCATGTTCAACAGTTATAGGAATCCCAGAGTTGGACAGAATGAATGAACTTTCTACATCTCTCGAGTGTTGGATAGTTCATTCTATTTTTCCGAGTGTAATACATGTTTCTTTCTATTCTTGTGGTCTTGTTTTTCATTTGTAACACAAACAATTGAGTGCTTATTGTGTGGTTCTATTTTTTCGAGTGTATAACGATTGGATTCGTTTAATTCGAGTGTGGCATTCTATTCAGGTTTCTCTTAAATTGTGTGTTGTGTTTCTTGAGCTCAAGTTCCGTGCGTTTACAATGACTGATATGTAGAAGTATGGATTCATATATGTTTTAAAGCTCAGATATACGTGAGGGGCAAAGCTGTCATTTACCATTCATTTAACTATTCTGTCTAGCGTAATCAAATTGAATGTAGACACACGGGACTTTAACTATCTCAATCAAAATCAAACGACAAAACATATTTACTACATATGATGATGATACCGCTAATGATCGTAATCCAAATCAAATGCGAGTTCATAAATCTACAGTAAACAAACCGTTATATTATAACTCCAGGCCCATTTTACATTTAGATTTTAGCCGAAAACTTTTATCCGTGCCCACCCTAATCGTGGTTAAGACTTGCGACCTCTGTTGTTTTAATAGCATCTTTTACATCCTTTCAACCCTTTCGTCTTCCATCTCTGAGAATGTTCAAATGGCAAGTACGAACCCTCCTGTAGTTAGGGGTGTCCAGAAGATACTGTTGGTATCGTTATACTTATAAGGTATACCCAGTACCATCCCGATGCCGATTAAAATTAAAATATTTGTAATTATTTTCTAATAAATAGTATTTTTTTATTTTTTTGAAACCCAGTTCTGATACCGAACAGATCGGCTCGGTATCGGAACCAGTACCGAATATAACTGATATCAGTACCGGTCACTATTCGAGAGTTCAGCTGTTTCGACCGTCTAGGCACCGCTTAGGAGGCCAAAAATGTAAGCTCTAGGTGGTCTGCCTGGGTACCCAGGGGCGGAAGGGCTGCAGCCCTGGGGTCTTGGGGGTCGCACTGTCCGCCTTGGCAGTCGCACTGGGCTGCTTAGGGCGCCTAGGAGACCATCATCTTGAACACTTATACTAACGCGAAATTTTTTGAAATGAATTGTTTTGATTTTTTATAAACTTATAACATTGTATCTTGATGTATCGTGATCCATTTTGGACAATTATTTTTGATTTGTGATAGAAAAATGATTCATATCCAGCTTGTCCCCGCTGTGACCAATACCAAATTCACAACAAAAATAACACTAATTATATGAACGTTAAATTTGCATAATCAATTATAAGTTTATAGTACATGAACACGCGATAAACAACTTCGGATATACGTATTTTTAATATCATATGACTCCCCTTAATAATATTTGGTTAATTATTTGTGTATGCATTCACATATACCAGTATTTTTTATTTTTTATTATTTAAATTTATTTATTTTATTAATATATGCAAATAAAATAAAACGAATTTGTCGGCGGCTGTGCACACCTAGGCGGCTGCTTTGACCGCCTAGATTGCCCAGACGGCCTAGGTGGCCCCTAGACCGCCCAGCACTTTCTCGAATCTTGGTACTGGTACTATCGGCGTCGATTAGTACTAATACCGAATGCCAGTACTGATACAGGGTTGGTGCTGGTATAGGGTTGGATCGGTACCGGCCGATCCGATGGACATCCCTACCTATAGTCCATCACAAACCCTCCTCCTCAGGTGATTGAAGAGCCAATGGTCTCTCCTGTTACGTTGATGGCCCGTGATGAGCAGCCTGAAAATATTGAGGTATATTGGTTAGTATAGTCTACAGATCAATTTTTGGTCGTTTGTTTATCATTATTTTGCATTGTACAATATTTAGCATGTCTTGTGATATTGATGTTATTATGCTATTGATTTATTTATATTGAAAGTCTAAATGTGTCTGATTATTGTGCTTTCATCATATGAACAAGACAAACATAAGGAATGACAAGATGCCTTTCAGGAGCGACTTGAAGTGTTGCAGAACGAAGAACGACTAATGCGGAAGAGGGTAGCCAACAAGAAGAAAACGATATAGGCCAAACAGCAAAGAAGACCAAAAAAGAGAAGTTCTTGAGAAGTCAATTCCGAGAGGAGTGAATATCCAACTTCGACAATTCAAGAGAAGATTCATCAGATGTAATCCCTAATTCATTGCCTCCAACTCCTCCAAGTGAGACTTCTGATAAGATAAGACAACCTCAACCATGATTGGGTACTCAGAATATCCGGATGACCCAGATGCATTGGCCGATTTAGAGGAGGGAGGACATAGATGAAGAAGAGAGATTATGTTGATTTATGAAATCAAGGCTTGTCCGTGTTCAGTTATCTTCTGTTGTTTTGAAATCATTATCTTGACATGAATGTAATGAAACTATGTGAAGTTCATGTATATTTTTACTGTTTGATTGGTATGCTGATGTAAAAACATTAATCCTCTGTATTAATTTCAAAACCGACCTACACGACTAAGTCAAGGTCCGAACAAAATTCATTGTACGATTTTGATGTTCTAATTGAATGTGTGCGAATAAGACTGTATCGGGTTGAGCGGTACCGGTTCGGGTCAGAACCGGTACCGGCCCACATATAGTACTGGTTTTCAGTACCGGTTTTGGTATCGGGCTGACCCGGTATTGGTCTTACCCGATACTGGTACTCAATTTGCACCGGGACCGGGCCATATCCGGTACAAATAAGGTGACTAAATTTTTGTTATATATTTTTTATAATAAAAATATCTCAGTATAAATTGCTCACCTACATAAAATAACTCAATATGAATTGCGAAAATAAAAAAATATGACCAAGTCGGGTCCCAAAACATTAAACGAATTTGATGTTTTAAACAAAACACCCTAGAACTCACACGTATGAATCCTTAATGTTGGTGAGCGAAAAAAGAGCATTAACTATTTATGTATAAATCGTTTCATGTTAGAATTTTGGATTCGTGTCGACTTATCTGAATCTTCATTTGTAATTATCTTTAAAGACGTGGCAGAAGTGTCCCATCTTTTTTTCAATAACGGTCCCATCTATTCTCGATTGACGCTATAAGACCAACTCCTCTAATCAGGTTATGTGTATGGAACAAATAACCATAATGCATGATTTTTGTTATATATATTTTTATATTAGTTCCCTATTTTTTTCATAACCCGAAAGATTCGTCGTTTTATTCACGTCTGACGTAACGAGCGCGACTATATGTGTTGAACACGGATACCGCATCAGGCTCCAAATCCTTAATACTAAACAAACACAATCCGTTAAGTACTTCTAAATTCGTCATCATGATCTATACTTCATGACTTTTACACACTTTGGGATGGATGCAATGCCTATCTAAATCTTGAGACACACTATGTATAATTCATTCATATCCAAGTTAAGATTCTCTTACGAGTAATGTAATGAAGTTTTTTGGTTTCTAATCTACTGAAAATATGAGCTCCAACCCATGGACACAAGTAATGTAGCATTCATAATCACTTATCTTGACAAATAGAGTAATTCAATTTTTATTATATATTTTTTCTATTTAATTATTCCGAAAAGCCCAGTCGAAATAATAACAAGTGTCGACATAAGAGCGACCGACCAATCATGGTTAACTCGAACAACCATTCATCCCTCATCTCAAATTTTCCAAACTAACAATCAATTCCCAAATTAAGTGTTGAGCATAAGAAGTTTAGTATACTTTCATCAGACTATATATTCTCTTTCTCACCATTGTCTTGATGAAACTATGGCGGTAAACGAATAGAGCTCAAACGAGCATGCCATGTTTAAGCTTTGTTTGTTAAGTTTAACGAACGAATCAAACTTTTTTTTTAAGTTTAACGAACCAAGCTTCGTGTATGAGCTTTATTTGTTAAGGTTCACAAACAGTTTGCGGATAAGCTCTCGAACAGGATGGTTTGCGTTCATTCATGTTCAACCCATTTATGTGTTGATTTACATGTTCGAGATCGTTCGTTCTGCATATACTTTCACCATTATTTAACGGTTCACTCAAATAAAAACAATCATATTGATAGGTAAATAAATATGTATGTACGAATACATTGCAATCACTTTAAACTGAAATCAATGTAACCGCTCTGAATTGTTTGATATGGTATAAAGTATTATCAAAATCAATTTAAAATTTTAAACCCCTAATAAGATGGTCTTATATCTCATCATTTACAAAAATAAAACTATCATACCAAAAATAAAATGATCATACAAAAAAACCTTGTTTAACGTACTAAGATCGAACGAACAAATCTATATTCGATCTCTGTTTGTTAAAGTTAACAAACGAACCGAGCTTATTTGTTAAAATTAACGAATGAACCAAGCTTCGTGTTTGAACTCTGTTCGTTAAGGTTTGCAAACCGAACAAACGAACTTTAAACAAGTCGAATTCGAGCTTGCTCACGAACATCACTATTCGTTTACAGCCCTATGATGAACCAATACTCACCACTTTCATCACATCTCATTTCCTTAATAAGGATTTTCCCACACACATACACACAAAATTGATATTCGCGCACACGAAAACCTATTCAAATTCTAACCATTTTTCAAAGAGCGGTGCTAGGCGGACAACCGCAAATCGAAATTTCAAACCGAAAACCCACAAAATGACGAAAATACCCTCTCCACTAAGCACAAAAACACTGTCAAGGTATAGGTATCTTCGTCATTCGACAACAATTCGGTCTGTATGTTGTCTGCCAAGCATTTCCATTATTCAAATGTTTCAAACCATGCTCAACCCCAAAAATGTTTTACGAAGCATAAAAACAAACTAATTCATAACCAGATTGCCACCGTTGACAATCAAACTTCAGATGTCAAATAAGGTTCACAACTAATCCAGACAAGTCGATAATAACACAATTAAGTCCGAGAACAACACTCACAAGAATCATGGTGATTTAATGACCACAACGCATACTTCGTGACAACCAAGACAGGGGTGGACGACTTAAACTGGCTCTGCCCATTTTCGTCAGCTCTACTACATTTACCCATAAACCTTCATAGGAACACATTTGGCATAGGCCATATAAGAAATTTATTAAGCAAAACATTGATTCATTCATAAACAGGAATAAGAGAAGATAGGAAAATTGTCAAATAACTACAGCAAATTAGAGTTCTATTCAATGGGAACAACAGTGCTATCTTACCAGAAAAAAAAAAGTGTTATCTTACTACTGAATATTACGCTCCCATAATTAACTCAAGAGAATGAAGGCAACATTAAAAGAAAGACACACAGATCACATCTTGAAATGTCAAGGCACGGCATTAATAGCTCGCAAACTGCATGAGCTGCTTCAATCATCTTCTCTCTCAGGAGGAACACCACAAGGTAAGAGCATTTTCTGCAGTGGAAAGAAAGCAAGACTCAGAAGGTAACA
Organism: Pinguicula primuliflora; assembly: GCA_025802335.1. Lineage (NCBI taxonomy): Eukaryota > Viridiplantae > Streptophyta > Magnoliopsida > Lamiales > Lentibulariaceae > Pinguicula > Pinguicula primuliflora. The sequence continues at coordinate 4,792 of JAOYMZ010036506.1, read as the reverse complement.
GCGTGTTCATGGCAGTAAAGCTCTAACGGCTCCATATATATTAATGAGAAGATGAATAAACCACAAGGTGGTTCCACAGCAAATCAAAGGTCAGCAAGGGAAGTCATTATGGATGCACTAGTTGGCAACTTTTTGGCTAACTAATACTTCCAAGATGGAGAGAAAACATGCAACTATATGTGCCGGGCTCATTTGACAAAAAAAAGTTGATTAAATGCAGTACGAAATAAAGAGGTAGCTACTGCATAGATCAACATCAATGCAATTTTTATTTAGGAACAACAGGATTTGAGGAGTACAACTGCAATGGTCAACTTGATCATGGTATAAAACAGAACTCAGATCATTGATCTAGAAAAATATCAGCTTAAAACTAGACTTTTTTATAACTTAAAACTAGACTAAAGAGTTAGAAGACGCACAAAAAAAACTACCATTCTGTTGTTCTGCAGTCGAGTACACTTTAGAAGTTTAGAGATATAGAAAGTAAAGAACAATCCCAGAAATATAGCTCATAGAGATGCTGTAACACTCTTTTTCAGGATAAGTCAAACAATTAAACACCAAAAACAGGAAGTATAACACTCCATATAAAAGTGCATCTCAGAATCAACACTAAGAACCAAGCAAGATCCGCAATATCATTTGAAAGGCTTATGAAACATACTGAATAACATAGCAAAAATGCACAAGTAGCAAATCGATTAAAAAGACAAAAAATAAACAGCTAAAATCGATTAATAACATAGCAAAAATGCAAATTAAAATAAATTACTGTAACAGAGACGATCAGAGGAAGTAAACAGGCACAAAAAATAATCCAATAAACCACAGAAAGAGACAAAAAGAGACAGAAATAGCCAATCAACATATAAATTACTATATCACGGATGATCGGAAAAAGATAAGCAAGCACAAAACACAATCCTTAAGCAGCTAAACAATGAAAAACGAGAGAAAAAGAAAGAAAGAAAAGCCATCCTGCAAACATAACACTAGATAGGCCACACACAAGTAACACGCAATACATACAAAGAGTATACCTGCATAAAGTTATAGCGTTCTCTACCAATGGATTCATTTTCAGCCACTGCAAAATAGGCCAACATCGGGTAATGCCCAATATAGGAAGAGTAACTATCACGATGAGTATTCACCGCCCATTCACTGTAGAGCAATTATCAACAACTTAGTTACAAGATAAAAAATTTTAAATCCATGAAAAGATTCAACATTGTTATATTTTCTTTTCTCTACTCCAACCAATCTGACAACTGCTTACAATCGAGTCAAGTCGGCATGTCCTGTTCCGACATATTTAGCCTGTAAATGCTCGAGCTGCGAGTTGATGTTAAACCTGTCACTCGCCTGCATCACGCCAACTGATGGAGAGATTTTGTTTCACTTTCTGGATAGAACAATTTCATAAGGGAGTTCATAACTTCAGTTAGATCCAATAAGTTCATTTAGATTCATCCAAAAACGTATAAAAAAACTTTATTTGAGCCTAAGATCCGATTCAATTAGATCCGACAGATTCAATTAGAACCAACAAAATGCAATTAGATTCAAATTTAACACAATAATTGAATTGAATGAACAAGAAAAGCATCTAATTGGACCCTAGATCCCATTGCATGTAAAAAACAGCTGTGAACCCTAGCCCGTAAGAACCATATCCCGTATTCTTACCTCACTCGACGACGGAATCGGCTTTGCAGAGGTCGTCCCAGAGAGGTGCCGAAATGGTAGTTGTTGATTGCAAATGGATGAGGATACAGACTCAGATCTGATCGGTATAGCCAAAATTTGTCACGGTCGGGGATGAAATTGGTGGCGAATGGCGAGAGTCGCAACCGGACTTAATTCGATTGGGAAAACAGGAGGGGATTGAAGTATTTATCCAATCGCAGGTTGTGATATTGTTGAAAAACAAGGACAAATTAGACATTTTCCCAGCGGAACAAATTAAGTTTCCTTTTCTTTCTCAATATTTACAAAATACCGTGTTATGATCCCGTATCTTGTGTATTAGTGAAATTTACAAAAAAAAAAGGCCGAAAACGGAGAGGGTGCGTAGGGGGTGCCCCAAAAAGGGGTACCTCATATCATTTTCGGAACTCAAGGGAGGGGTGGGAGAATAATTCGAATGAAGAACACTATCTTTTTTTTAGGTAATAACAATTGCATTGATATATAATATTTATATATTTTCAGGACTTTTTTCTTGGACTATTCTCAGACAGGATTTTACAAACAAATCATGGGTTTGAGACACCATTCATCAAACCCGTAGACCAACTCCATTTTGTCATGAACTCTAAAGAGAAGTCAGACTCTTGATTGAATCTGTTCCAAGGCCTTGTGAGGATCAGGAAATTCTTGCGAGAAAATAGCATCATTTCTCATCTTCCAAATTGTCCAGAATGTTTGCTCCCAAATCAAATTCCAAATGGCGCGGATTTTTGAAGGATAGATCTGTTCGTGCCCTTGAGAGATCACTTCCTTCATGGTCGATGGTAGAGGAGAAACAAATGATCAAACAGAGTTGGAGCCAATTCAAGTATAATTTCCAGAGTGCTTGGGCACGATATCAGAGGAGAAACGGATGATCAAACAGATTCATGTTCCTCGAGACACAACGAATAAAACACTGTGTCGACGGTCACACCTCGCCTGGCCAGGTTATCGACTGTGGGGATTCGATTTTGCATAGCTCGCCAGCAAAAAATGCTGATTTTTGAAGGTATTGATTTGTACCACAATTTTGCAATTTCAACATTAGTTGCTTCCAGATTCCATTCCTCCTTCATAATCCTTCACAAGAACACTATCTATCTCCTATCATCAATGATAGGATACTCAATTTTAACTTAGCATTGTCAATTGTAATATTTGCTATTAGATTTCGATCCAATGACTAATATTAAAAATCTAACCTACTCTACTAAAATTAACTAGCTCCATAAAAAAATTGTGAAAAAAATGCGCATATGGTTTATTAATTATTAATTAATTTTTCATAATATTAATTAATATTTTTTAATAGGGTTTATTATTTAAGATTTTAGTTTTTCGGAGACAATATTAATTGTCATGTTTAAATAAAGTTTAGTATTTTGATTTTATAGAATTTGGGTTTATCACTTAGGGTTTCAATTTTTTCGGCGGCGAAATCGTTGTAATATTGATTGTCATTTTTAAATAAAATTTAGCATTTAGACTATATGGAGTTTGGATTTTTAGTTTTACGGCAGTGAAACCACCGTAATATTGAATCTCATTTTTAAATAAAGTTTAGCATTTAGAGTTTATAGCAAAACTGTCGTATTATTAGTTACCATTTTTAAATACAATTTAACATTTAGAATTTATAGAGTAGGGTATTAATTTTTCGACGGCGAAGTTTCCGTAATATTAATTATTATTTTTAAATACGATTTAACATTTAGAGTTTTAGTTTTTCAGCAAGAGAAGCCGCCGTAATATTAATTACAATTTTTAGTTATGATTTAGCGTTTAGGTTTATAGAGTAGAGTTTTTGTTTTCAGCTTACCACTTTAAAATTGGGTTTTGTTGTAATATGGAGAATACTGCAAGAAAGAAGAGAAGAAGAAGAGGCGTAAAACTGTGTTCTTTATTATTCTCTGTAATTCTCTTTATATAGAGGTAAGGACCAACGGTTACAGAAGTCTTATCCTTATCAAACTGTTCCAATCACTATATCTATATCATATATCTATAACAGATTATTCTTTAATTACTTGTTTATTACGGAAAATGGACAAGATAGTTTTGAAATAATTTGAAATATATATTTAATTTTATTAATCAATGTCTAAAAAACAGATACAAAACATTTGACAATAGCACAATTAATTAATTCTGGAAGCTCATTAGATGATTGATCCATTCATGAGATCTCTCAAAATTTTGAATTCTCTCTGGCGCGAATTTCAAAGTTAAACTCTGGCAGCAAATTTGACCGAAAAACACTGTAGAGAGTGTGAAAAATGGCATCTTGCAGCAGGGAACGACTATGGATTAGTCCCTTTGCCACTTCGGATGAGCTCGTTTGGCAGGGACTACATCCTTAAGGTTTCTCCCAGTTTCTTCTCTTTTTCCGGCAAGTGTAGAAATAGGGTGCCGGAATGGCCTGGTGGTTGCCCTCCTCTGTCACTCTAGGTGCGCTCGTGTGACGGGAGGGAGCCCATCTGGTTTCTCCAACGGTCATGGATCTAGGACGCATCACACTTGCGGAAATAGAGTAGCTGCGTTTTGGGTTTAGGGTTTTCTGCCACTCACAACCCAGTCCTTCACCTGAATTGGAACAAAAAACCGATGAGGAAAGAGATCCAGCAATGTTTACGAGGATTGAGAAAAAGACGACAAGAAGAATGGCAATGGAGAAACAAAAGTAAATGCACGTCCCAAAATTTTATCAGTCGGGTAAATGAAACATCTACGTCTTTCTATTTCACTGGGTTTCCAGACCAATGGCAAAAATCGGATCTAATGAGTATCTTCAAAGAGTAAGGAGCGGTCAAGGATCTGTTCATACCTAATAGGAAGCATGCTAGAGACTTGAGATATGGTTTTGTAAGTATGCCCAAAAACACAAACATCAGGGAGTTACTCAAAGGATTGTGGATTGGAAATATATTCCTGCAAGTGAGCCACACTAAGTTTCAAAGAAATCCTAGAGCTACTAATGGAAATATGGAGAAGTCTGCTCCGAGGATCCAAAGACAGAGGCCTGAACCGAGACCAGTTGTTCCACAAAAGCAAAAAC
>JAOYMZ010036497.1:0-15816 GCA_025802335.1 Pinguicula primuliflora | reverse complement strand
GGAAAGCCAGACAGCACCTCTTTATCTATGGAGTTGTAAATCCAGGAAGCAACCATTAGGTCAGCACTCTTCCATACCTCATACTCCTCTGAGTCTTCATCCTCTGGTGGATCTTGATTTTCATCGATAAGTACGATCTTTCTTTTCACACCAAGTGCCATTATGACAGCCCTGCTCCATGATTGATAATTTTTTGTGTCGAGCAGGACTGTGACAAGTTTCATCCCAGGTTCATCTGAGTCACGGAGGCACAACCCTTTCTTCGCAGTGACTATGATACCACAGGATTCAGTGCCATCACCAGGGAGCTGGACTACAGTCTTGTTCTTTGTGCCTACTGCTGTGTCCTTGGTGAGGGATGCTTCTTCATATGTTGGTTTAATTGTGTTGCCTGCCCCAGTGTTGGCCATCTGAGATCTGTATGAAGTTTGGATTTGGTTGGTAGATATGTTGGATTGAGTAAAAATTGGATCTTTGGATGGAAAAGGAAACCGAATGAGAGCAAGTTCAAGATCTAGACTCCGATACCATGTTTAGATTTGGTGGCTAGAGTGAAGATCTCTTTGGCTGATGCGTTTGTGAATCTGGATATGCTAGTTTGGTGAATTTGTATGAGTTGAATGTAGCCGCCAAGACAAGAGAATTTGTGAAAAAGATTTCTTCCTCTATTTATATTAGGGGTGGACGTTCGGAAGAAAATTTTGGAATTCGGAAGAATTCGGAATTCCTTCCAAAATTATTTTGGAAGCCGAATCAGAAGAAAAATTTAAAAATCGGTCAAAATTTAAAATTTTGAAATTTAGAATTTCGGAATTCGGAATGTACTGTATTTCGGAATTCGGAATCCAAATGTCCACCCCTAATTTATATAGGGATTTTACAATTGGGCTTCTTGGCCCAACATCTATACTTAGCGTTACAAATGAAAATAGCTTATACAATAAACACTATCTAATTCTCCAGTACAGGGATGCAATGTCCAGAATCTTCATCTTCATCTTTCAACAACATCGAAATTAGATTGGGATAACTTCTTCTTCTTCTTCTTTTTTTTTTTTAAAATTATATTTTATTTTTGTTTTTTTATTATTTTTTTGGATATCTTCAAAAAATATAAAAAATCTAAAACTTTGTTGCAGTGTCAACAGTGAACGAAATGAAAATCCTCGATAAATCGTTTCCAATCATACAGATCACTGATCATCAAAATTTTCAGTTATCTACCTATCAAAAAAAAATTCAGTTATCACTGAAAATGATCAATACTAATCAATCAGTTGATCACCTAATTTTTCAGTTATGAAAGTGATCAATACTAATCTATCAATCAGTAACAGAAATCCATGCAATCCAATCTCTTCACATTATATATAAACACCAAGTCTTCCACTGCTCTTACTACTCTTTCCAATTATGCTGCTGAATATGTCTCCCCGGCAGGTGCTCCCAATGCTGATGGTGTTGATTGCTTTTGCGGCTGCCGGAGTGTCGTCCCGTCCGGCCACAGCGAGCCGTGTGTTCAAACACGCAGTAGGTGACCCCGGCATGAAAAGGGATGGCCTCCGAGTGGCCATAGAAGCTTGGAACCAATGCAATGAGGTTCACGAAGAGGTCCCTCATAGGGGAAGTCCAAGACATGCAGATTGCTTCGATATTGTGTCAAATACAAAAGCACGCAGTAAGTAAATGATAATAGCATTGTGTATCTTTTTTTGTTTGTTTTTCGATACAAAAGCACGCAGTAAGAAAATGATATAGATTGCTTCGATATTGTGTCAAATCCTATTTAGGGAGTGTTTGCAATAGCTTTTAAAAGGTGCTTCTAGAAGTTGCACCACAGTTTTGTTTTTTAGTGAGTGTTTTTTAGTAGGTGGTTCCTTAGATCTCCTTCTTCTTTTGCTTCTACTTTAGAGATTGAAACGCTGTTTTGGTCCATAATCCAAGAGTAGAGGAGATACTTCGGTGGAAAAGAAAGACATTTTTGAAAATATATAAAGAGTAATGCTACATGTACCCTCACTTTTGACCCTATTCATAAACCCCATGAAAGTGAGGGTACAAGTAACATTATTCATAAATAAAATATGCGTAAAACACAACTTTATCCATTTTCTCCCCCAAAGCCTTTTTCGCAAGAGCAATGCTACTTGTACACACTTTATTAACACCATTCATTGACATTGTGATGTGCAACCATCACAACCACTTGTTATATTATTTATTTTCTTTTAATTGTGGTTGTGATGTTTGTCACATCACAATGTCAACCAATAGTGTCAAAAAAGTGTGTACAAATAGCATTTTTCTTTTCGCAAACCATTATTGAGGGTAAATTTGTTCAGATTTAAGGGTAAAATTGAACTTTTCTAAGAAAAGCTATTTTCAATTGCAAACACTAATTTAGAATTTTTTCTGTATCACCACAATTTTTTCAAACACATCATTTTTTTTACAAATCACTTTTTTAAAATTTTCTCATTGAAAATTATTTTGGCAAAGTAGAAGCATTTGCAAACAGACACTTAATTTGGTTCTTTATTTACGTATCTAATCCGCACAATTTCCAACATGTGTTACTTGTTTCAGCTGAACTCCTTCACTATGTGAATGACAAATCCAACCATCTTGGCATAGCCAACGCCACAAGCTATGGCCTGAATGCCATTGATGTGAACCAGTACGCAGCATGGAAGGAGAGGTACCTGGGATACAAATGCCAAGTACCGGACAAGCCACAGCCATGGCAGTTCTGGATGATCATGCTCAAGAGTGGTAACATGGATACAAGCGCATCCATCTGCCCCAAAAATGGCAAGAAATCCAACCCATTTCCTCCCACATCCCGTTTCCCATGTTTCGGAAAAGGCTGCATGAACATGCCATCCATCCACCATGACTATACAACCGTGAAGCATTATGACATGAACAGGACATTGAGGGGAAGTTTCTTTGGCACTTGGGATCTGGATGCTGATATCTCAACTGCTCAATATCACACCAACACTTCCTACTTCTCTGTTGTCTGGGAGAAGAGGGTTGGACATGGGAGTTGGAGTTTTCATCACATTCTCAAGACATCACCTAACTATCCATGGCTGATGCTCTACCTCAGATCAGATGCCACCACAGGATATTCGGGAGGATACCATTATGCGACACGGGGGATGTCGAAAATCATCCCGAAATCACCCCATTTCAAGGTGAGGTTCAGCCTGGATATCAAGAGAGGTGGAGGATCAAAGAGCCAATTCTACCTCATGGATATTGGCAGCTGCTGGAAGAACAATGGGAAGCCTTGTGATGGAGATGTCACCTCTGATGTCACAAGATACAGTGAGATGATCATAAATCCAGCCACAGATCCATGGTGCAAGCCCGATAGGATCGAAGTGTGCCCGCCTCATCACACATTTGCCAACGGGACACGCGTTTCGAGGAAGGACAAGGAGATGTTTCCATATGATGCTTACCATGTGTACTGCTCACCAAGAAATGCTGAGCATCTGGAGGAAGCCTTTTAACTTGTGTGATGAATATAGTAACCCTCAGCCTCAGGAGATTCTGCAGATTTTACCTCATCCTGTGTGGGGAGAGTATGGATACCCAACAAAGAAAGGAGAGGGATTGATTGGAGATGCAAGAACATGGGAACTGGATGTTGGAAGGCTCTCTCAATCACTCTACTTCTATCAGGTTAATGATGAATGTTTCTTTCTTCATCAAACATCTGATGATCATCACATATCTTGATGACCATGGACTTGTTTCTTGACAGTTTTTTTATGATTCTTTTCTTGCAGGATCCAGGGACGAAGCCTGTGGAGAGGGAGTGGCCGTCCGTCGACATCGGAACAGAGATATATGTTAGCGGCAATGAAGTAGCAGAGTGGACTGTTAGTAACTTCGATATCATTGTGCCAAGATAAATGAAGATGATGCAGAACCATCTTCTACACCATAGTGAAAGACAGTATTTTAAGCCTCTTTTGTTTCCTAGAGATATTGATAGGTTGCTTTTGTCAAGAAGATTTGCTGGTTCTGTGTTGATTTATATAGTAGTATTTGCAGAAACAATATCAAAGACTTTCAACCTGTGTTAAATCGCGGGAACCCGCATTTGGGCATTATCCGTGTTGGAATTCAAATCTAACAGGATTTACGGAGTTGGACCTGATGAGAAAGTGTTGTCTCACACCAGTTGGGTAGCTCAAAATCAACAAACTTAAATAAAATGGTGCTACAATCAATACCTTGAGCTCAGGTTTTTAGTACGAGTAATTCACATATTCCTGTTAAGTTAGCACATACACGCACATATGCGCACAAGAGACCCAACACTGGATTAAGGGCGGATCCATTTTCTCAAGAACTTGATTTACGGACTATTGAATCAATTGAACTAGAGGAACAACTACTGTAGTGAAATACCTGATAGAAGAAAGTTTTTGCAACAAATATACTTAAAACAAATGAAGAGCAAAAACACATTTGCATGCACAATTTTGATGAAAGAAAAGTCTCTTTCTCGTACGTCAATGAGAATTTTGTGTTGTAATTGTAAGACATTCAAAAGGTGACTTAAGCAGGAAAGCTCAATGTGAAAGAAAGCTGTAAAAGTTTCCAGCCTTCTTCCTCGCTGAGCTACCCTCAAACAAGTAGCCAGAGTCCAGAATACCTTATTTGGAAACTACCATGCTCTCTGTTAGAGGCAGTGGAACAGCTACAACAATCCGGTGAGTTGCGGCGGGTAACTCCATGCAGGTGTATGATCTATTACTCATGAATTCATGATGCACATTCCATCGACTTTGATGAGTAATATCTGCTACTATTGCTGCTAGAGGTCGCCAACTGGCTCGGTTCACCGGGAGAGGGCTGCGAAGATTGCTCGTTACAGTTGGCATCGACACTGCTGCCATCAAATGATATATCTTGCTGCTTCGAATTGTATTCCTCAGCCGGTGCTTCATTGCTATCATTCTCGGTGTTTTGGCTGCAGATCCCTTCATCAGCTGAATCAGAGCGGCTCCTCACATTTTCATGCTGTAGATCTAACTTCGCTGCAACAGAAACGGTTAAGGGTGTTACTTTATTACATGAGACGAAAGAGTACTCGTTCTGTTTACTAGTAGTGGAGGTTAACAATTATTTTAAGCTCAATTATCAAGAAAATGCATCTTCTACATCTCAAGTACTCATTCTCCTCACTTCAGAAAGGTTATAGTGAATTGCATTTGGCATGCTCTATATAATAAATGAGAACATATATCAATTGATGGTGGAAATTTTAATACCATTAGGGACCCGAGGCGGTGGCCACGAAGCCGCTGGAATATTAGCAGCAACGGCATCAGGATTTGGATCTCCTGAAACGGATGCTTCTACTGCAGTATTCCCATTATCAACCGAAGCAATGACTGGCTGTCTTTCAGGGGGAATCGCAAGCCTACATTTCTCAGTATTTTCGTCCAGATAGGTGAATTGTTTTCTCCTCGGACCAGGTCTGCAAAGCACGAAGAATCTGGTATAATGTGAATACCTTGTGAAGCAATAAAAACAAATGTGCTAATAGTCGGATTTGAGTGAAGTGTGTTCAAAACCTGGGATGCAGGAAGCTTGCTCCACAGCCTCCCTGCATGTAGTCCTTCAACAACTTGGGATGGTACTCCAATATTTCTCGGAATATTAATTCCCTGATATCTTCTTTAGTCATTTTGCGTCGCTCGAATTCAAATTCAGACCTTGAAAATGGCTGACAAGAAGGCTCCCTCTCAATTTGAGCCAGCCCTTCAAAGTATGGATCAGCCAATGCCTAATAAGCCATGTAAATCAAAATCAGCATAATTTTTTTTAATGTCTGCGCCATCCAAATCCATTCGGATGCCAGACAGTCGCGAAAGTAAATATGGACAGTTCGTAGAAGTTGATGTTTGTTTCAGGTATACGAGAGACCTCTTCAGCACTTGGACGGTCCTGCGGATGAAATGCCAACAATCTCTGCAATAACTTGATGGCTGAAGGATCTGCAGAAGGAAATTTTTCAGCTAAATCCACAGGTTGCTTTTTCCTCAAACTCATCAAATATGTTCTTGCCTTCTCACTTTGGACCTGCACCAGACAAAAGGGTTACTCACATAGAGAACAGATAGAGGAAAAAGATGAAAGGAGACTAGCAAATAACAATGTTTCTTGCTAGAATCGATGCTCATTACTCGAGAAATTATATCTGCTGATGGTGTTCCAAGAACTTCCGTAATCAAATCCAGCTGATGCAAGACATTTTTCCCAGGAAACAACGCTTTCCCTGACAAGATTTCAGCAAATATGCAACCTATACTCCAAATATCAATAGCGGGAGTATGCTGCAGGAAAACACCAAAGATATATAAGATAGACTCAAAGGAAAAGGCAATATAACTGATGTAACCCGACACAACACAATTTACCTCGGAAATAGAACTATCAACTTCCAGGAAAGTTCATTATGGCTCCCTGAACAAAAACTGTTTTAATCTAAAATTACTTATTCATTAAATGTCTACACTGACACCTTGAATTGTAAAGAAAAGATAAGGTACGATCTCAAAGAAGCTCCACCAAGCTATGAGCATAGAGCAGGAAGTTCTCCATGGAAACTGATTAAAAAACTACGAAGTATATTACCCACTAATATTTGCATTAATTAGAATGCCAACAAATATTAATGCCCCTATACATACTAAATAAAGTAGATAAGTGCTGAGAAGTAAAATAGATGCATATGGAGCCCCTCAAACCCAACCTAAAAGCATAAAAGAAGGCAAACGGGCAAAAATTGACTAAAAACATTCCCAAGGTACCATGATCGTGGTACCTTGCAGTTGGCACTCATGGGAACTAAAACGCCAGACGCAGCTAAAATCATTACCTTGGAGAAGAAAGACCCACACAACTCCGGAGCTCTATACCATCTTGTAGCAACATAATCCTGCAAAGCATCCAGGAAGGTATAGCAGTCAAAATACAGGCTCAATGTCGTGTTGCGCTAAGAAATTACACCCCCACCCCACCCCCAAAAAAGTGGTGCCAAGCATCAATCGGGCTACTGCTAAGAGGTACTAAATTATATGATTATCTTATAGGCAAGGGGTTTACCGTCCAAAACATTGTTGTTGGGGTGTCACTAAATGCCACTCTTGCGAGCCCAAAATCACATAATTTAAGTTTGCAATTGGCATTTGCTAAGATGTTTTTCGGTTTAACATCCCGATGATACACATTAGCTGCAGGCAAACAAGAACATTAGAACCACTAAAAAATGGAAACAAACTCATAATATCCAAACAAAAATGTGGCAAGAAACATTGAAAAAAAGGGTGCTGATTAAATTTATCAAATTAATCCTCCTTCAAGCAAAGCCATCAAAGTTTCCTACCTGCATGCATATATTTCAGCGCCCGAAGCATCTGATACAGAAAGAAGCGGTGATGCTCGTGAGTCAGGTCCTCATTAGCTTTTATTACTTGATGAAGGTCAGAATCCATAAGCTCAAACACAACATATATTTCTCTGAAGTTACGCCTAGAGCGGGGCATCATGATACACTTAATATCCACAATATCAGGATGCCTCAAAAGCCGAAGGAACTTAATTTCACGTAATATTCGAGTTGCATCAGAGATATGCTCAAAAATGTTAGTAATTTTCTTTATTGCCACTTTTTCCCCAGTAACTGTATCGATGGCAGAACAAACTACTCCATACGCACCCTTTCCAACAATTTCCAGGACCTTGTATCTATTGGCATCGCCACACCCAGCAAAAAAATCAGCCTCCACGGCCATCTGAAAAAATTTGTTGAATGGTGTCATCAGAAAGTTCGGAGCTTCAAAAGACACATAATTGCAGAAAAGATCGCAGATTCCAGATACTGTTGGGATATTATTGGGATTGGAGAAATAAAATTAAACCAAATGTGGCCTTATCATCTATCACGTTGGGCACAAGGTTTTCACGAGAGTAGCTCATATCTTCTTCCTATTTAACTTGGCCCATACACGCGCACGTGCGCACACGTGACCCGAACCCAGATATACGGGTCTGTTTTCTAACCAGTGTTCGAAAAAGCGCTAGGCGAACCCTTGGCGGTTAGGGAGCGCTCAACGCCTAAGTGGCCTAGTCGCCCTCCTAAGCGGGCCGTAATTCAGGCAAGGCGTAGGGTAACATCCTAGCCCAGGCAGCACCTAAGCGGCCGCTTTCTCAAACAGAGTTTCTAACACATGCCATAGCTCATCTAATGATTAGCTTACAGATTTAAAAGGAGGATTAATACACAGAGAAAACCTCCTGGCTCCACCACATTTACGTTGACAAGAAAATAAGCTAGCATGAAAATACACAGAGAATCTCAAAATAATCTCAAGTAATAAAACTTGAGGAAAGAAACGAATAATCATGCTTAATCATAAAAAAGTATTGATAATAATATTTAGTGTGTACAAATGATCAGGGTACCCAGTTAAGACCAGTGCCCCGGCTGCCAGATCATCGCGAACGAATAAAAGTTAAACGATCAAACGAAGTACAACAAAACAATCCGAACTCCATCATAAACACACGATCATCGAATCAAACCTTGTTTGGCGGACCTTGCTGATGCATCCTCCTTATGCCAATGAAAACAAACCTCGTCTCCTCGTTCACTTCCCTCAATCTAATCAACTCATCAACGCAGAGAACATGCAAGAAAAACGATCGACTTTCAATTCAACCAAACTCCAGTCCCATCGACTGTATAAGATATAACTGCACCCCCTTCTCCAACAAGCATCGGGGCCAAGCGCCGGCAGCTCCAAGAAATGCTCGATCAATAATTCTGCATCGGGAATTTGTCTTTAGATGACTGGTGGTCGGTGGCCCCCTTCGGTTACTTTACGGAGTCATCGATGACTGGTCGCTACAACTGGTTCATATGCAGGCACGAAGCACGATTCACCTACCAAATTGATTTCATAGATTAAGATTTCAGCTCACCCACAATCCACATACAGATACAATACAGGGGCTCAGCATTGGGTAAAGGGTAGGGGGCTACGGCCCCCAATATTAGAAAAAAATATATATAATGTTTTCTAATCTATTGGGCTTGAGACGAAGCCCAATTAGACAACTAATATCTTAAAAGGTCCAAGACCAAGATTCCGGCAGCTAGCACTTAGCAGGAATCCGCTATGGAAGTGAATCGGGTCCCCGCAATCCGGAAAGACGCGATCCACAACCGGTGGGTGATTTTCTCCCCGGCCAGAGCTCGCCGACCGTCGGATTTCAAATCGAAAACCGATCACGGTCAAAACCAGAAGGAATGCCCATTCTGCGCCGGCCACGAGCATGAGTGCGCGCCGGAGATTTTTCGCTTCCCGCCAGGATCTACTTCCGATTGGCAGATTCGGGTGATCGAGAACCTATACCCTGCTCTCAGCCGCGATCTGGACAATCGGATCAACGAATGCGGCGGAGGACAGGTGGCGACGGCGGTGGCCGGGTTCGGGTTTCATGATGTGGTGATTGAGTCGCCGGATCACTCAATCCACCTCACGGATCTCTCCCCAGCTGAGGTTGCAGATGTTCTGCGCGCTTATAAGACGAGGATCGACCAGCTTCGCGCTTTTGATTCCATTGAATATGTTCAGGTTTGCGTTTTTCTTGTGTGTAAGTACTTGTTTGTTCTTCTCTCATTTAATCATTTTCATAAGATGTTCATGAGGATAAGGCAATAAAATAGCTGATGTTTGTTCTGTGCAAAGCTTTGCTAGCAGTTCTTACAACCTAAATCTCTATCCTTCAGTAGTTGTGTACTATGAATTTTGTCCCTGTGTTGAATGAATACCATGGGCAAATGTAGGTCTTCAAGAATCATGGTGCATCAGCAGGTGCATCTATGAGCCATTCACATAGTCAAATAATGGCTCTCCCAGTAGTTCCACCTACAGCTTCAGCTAGAATTCAAAGTATGAAGGAGAATTTTGAGCAGACGGGAAAATGTGCCATCTGCGAAATCAGACGGGATGATCTTGTTGTTGATGAATCAGACCATTTTGTGTCCATTGTGCCATATTCGGCCATGCTTCCTTTTGAAATCTGGATAATCCCGCGTTCTCACTCTTCTCACTTTCACGAACTCGATGATGTTAAGGTAGATGTTGCTCCCCTTGATGTTGATGATGATTCCGATTCCAATCTACTACATTTGTTGATTATTTGTTGACCCGATTGCCCATATTTGACGTTCTTATTTAGTAATGTTTTGGATATGATCTGGTGCAAAGTTTACCATGGGATACATGAAATGATGCATCCATTTGCTCAAAAAAAGTAAAGCAGTGGCTTTGATGTAGAAAGTGCAGGATGTCTTAGCACAGTATCACAAAGTTTGGTGATTTGAATGGGTATTGTATCATCTTATGCATAACTGCATAACAAGCTCCAACTTCATTCAATTTTGCAGGCACTGGATCTTGGTAGCTTCTTGAAACGTACACTTGTGAAGATGTCGTTTCAGTTGAACTACCCGCCTTACAATTTCATGATCCACACTGCGCCGCTTCGTATGGACTCTGCACAATTTCCTTTCACTCACTGGTTCATGCAACTTGTTCCCCAACTCACTGTCATGGGGGGTTTTGAGTTGGGTTCAGGCTGCTATATCAATCCTGTTTTCCCAGAGGATGCTGCTAAAATTATGAGAGAAGTAAGTATCCCGGAATAGATGTGGAGAATTGTTTGTTTTAGTATCAGCCCAGACCGCCATTAACTGAGCACATTACTTCGTCTCTGGCTTTGTCCTCAAGTCTCAACCTCTGTTGAAGTTGGTGTTTATTCGAAATGAGTTTTTAGTTGAAGTGGATATTTGGTTCTTCCATCCACCACCCGATTTTTTGATAAATTAAACATTTTATTTTTCCAACATTGCCTTTGTAGTACTGTATCAGGGCATATTCTTATCCTTCTCATTCTCTTCTCAAAAGCTCGACTCCATTTTTGCTGGAATCTTTCTTCACACGTAATAAAGAATGAAAAGAGGTTTAGAAATTTATGACCATGAAAGTTGACGGAATTTGGTTTCTAATTTATAAGCTTTACACAGATGTTTCAATTCGATGATGATATCATGAGATTATGTTGCTCTGAGGGTGATCGTAACAAAAAGGGAACCCCGAAATCGGACAGAATCTATCTTTGCCAGATGGAAGTAGCCTGAAAATTGAGAGCTTAAAAAACATTTATTTTTTTTAAAAAAAAATACTAGGTAATTAAATCTTATGTGATCACACTTTCAGCATGTTCCCCATAAGAACAAACCATTATAAGCCTTGTGTGATTACACTTTCAGCAGCATAAACTTTCAGACAAAATAGAAGGAATCATGATAAATCTATGTAATCTCACGTTAAGCATCGCGTTCCCCACAGGAACAAATCACATCCGAGCAATTCATAGAAATCAGTGCATAGTCGTTTCCCCAAGGGCTACGCACAAGAAGAATGATATATCCTTCTCGTTCTGTATTTATGTTGAAGAAGCTATGCATTTCTCATACAAAGACGAAGGAACTAAGAAAAGCCCATAAAAAAACTTAGTGAACCCTTCTAATCTTTTGTGTTTAGTACTAGAATTGAAGCTTTTCACTGGGGAATTATTTAATCATCCAACAGGCAATTCAGGTAAACCCGCATTCAGTGCTAGTCATGCAGAGAAAGAAAAAACGCAATGTTGTGCTTGCAAAGCTCAAATATCATGTATTTCTGATGAAGAAGCTATGCGTTTCCCATAAAAAAAACTTTTAAATTCAGCTAGCGACTTCATCTAGAGGAGCAAGACTCAATCCACTATTATCATTTGTGCCCTGTCCCAGTTTATAACGTGGAGACAAAAATTGATTGATGACATATTGTTTATGACACTGTCTGATTTTTTACTTACTTCTGTATGCTTTGACTATATCTCCATTTTTGGCTGCTTGAGAGTACCTGCATACAACTTCTTTGGTATTTATTTTGATCCAGTGCACTATTATTTATTTTGATTCGGTTAATCCATTGCACTATTTCCTGGCATAGCAGCTTCGTACCATCTTTGACTTTTATTGATTTGCTACTACTAATTTAGAAACGTGGGGATCTCCCTATGATCATTCAAGTTCTTTTTCCTGATCTGAGGTTGTTTGTTGCTGGGAGTTCATCAAAAGTTGACAGTTGACGTGTGACGTCGTTGGCTCTACAATTCTTCACACAATTCATTTCAATGAACATACTCAAATTATCTGAATCTCCTTACCTATTACATCTGATTTTCCAAGACATGTTCTCTCAACTGTATTTGAACCACATCATAATGATAATATAATCCATCCCATGTGGTTATTAGACTTCATTGTATGCTTTGGTTTCTCTCTTCTTCCACTCTTGCACTGCTTCATTTTTCCTATTTTCCTTCTTGTAGGTTTAGGTTTTTGTTAGAAGTGGCCTACCAACAGGTGCGCCCTGCCACGTGTGTTGCATCATCAATTTTTGCTATTATGCAACCAGATAAATTGGTGGGCTAGATTAAGTGTTGCGCTAACTTATATATGCTGTTGCAAGGAACGGTGTTCTGACAAAGATGACAAATATGCCCGTTGATTACACAGTCTGCACCTTATGTACTTTTGGCAGTTGATTTTTACTTACAGAGTTACTTTTGGACATTTTGGCTTTCAGTTTTGCCTTTAAACACAATGGTGGTGCTTTTGAACAGTACCTCACAATGTCTCTAGATGATCTTCAGAAAATAACTCTACCTAGGTTGCTGCGTTGAGGTTGATTGGTCCCTCGCAGACGGAATTTGCAGTGCAGTTGAATTTTTGTGACGTAATTGTATTTCATATTACTTATCTCGGAGGTTATCAATGGATAGTTTTTTAGAAGGATTATGTTAATTTCGAACATACATACTTAAAGGCATGTCAATAGTATAAAATTATAAATTCTTTTACACGTCGTCATTATGCCTTCAAACCGTGCCGGCCCTTACCTAATTCCTCTTGTAAAAAGCGAGAGCAATGCCAAAAGCCCATGTGCCAATGATTAATGTAAAACCCGATCCTCTAATGGGCCTTCCCCGATTCTGAAAGCTGCTGCTACCCTAGCTAAGCTCCTCCTCGCTCTACCTCCCAGATCACTTGAATCCTCTCCGGTCAAAACCGACGGTTCTGAAGTTGGTAGGGCGGATTTCGCTGTCAATCTTTCACTGCGTATCTAGACACATGTGTTAGAAGCTATCGAATTCCTGAACTCTGCAATCATGGCGGACGTAATCTCAATGGAGGAGATTCGGGCGACGGCTGAAAGCCTGAACATCGACCTATCCAAGCTCGATGTTGAGTCCATTCGCCTCTCACAGGATGAGGATTTTGGTGTCGTCAGGTATGCACAAATTGATTTAAGATTGTTGCGTGTAAGTCTCTGAAGATGTACAGGCCAATCGAATTAATCATGTCGGATGGCAATAGCTGCCTTTTAAGTTTCGTGGGAATTGGTTAGGTTATACGTTGATTTTTCTTGCTTGTTTTGTTTATGATTTCGTATTTTGAGGGGGGTTTATGTTAACAGTGATGACGAGGATTTGGAGGAGGAAGAGTCTTTGGAATTCGATGAGGGGTTCGGAAACATAATTGTTGTGGATAATTTACCGGTTGTTCCAAAAGAGAAATTCGATAAATTGGATGGGGTTATCCGGAAAATCTACAACCAAATTGGAGTGATTAAGGATAACGGAATCTGGATGCCTGTCTACCCGGATACTGAGAAAACTCTAGGATACTGCTTTGTTGAATACAACACTCCTCAGGTAATGCACGCCAATTTCCTTTGTAAATAACAGAATTGCTTTTGTTATTCCCTTATTATAATTAAAATCTATTGATCCCAAAATATAATGAATTATCACTAGTAAAATGCTGGATGGAATTGGCTGAAATCTTTCAAAGCTTCGCCACTGTTGTGGCGTTTATCAATTAAATCCCTGGTCCAGTAGACTCGGCTATGGAAGGCAGGAATGTCCGTAATTGAAGATACATAATGAATAGAATTCTAGATGTGCTGCTATTGTGAGCTTTATTAATGTGATATATTTTTCTCCCTTGCTTATCAAGAACTCATAATTTTGTTGGACTTTAGGAAGCTGAACTGGCTAAGGAGAGAACGCATGGATACAGACTAGACAGGTCACACATTTTTGCAGTCAACATATTTGACGACATTGAGAAATTTATCAAAGTTCCAGAGGAGTGGGCTCCCCCAGAAAGCAAGCCATATATTCCAGGGGTTGGCATCCTAACACTTCGAATCCATTTCTCCCCCACCCGGGAAAACACACCACACTTTTTCTGCTTTTACCAAATTGAGAAATACTGCAGTTAATATATCTAAAATAAGTAAAGATCTAGTAAATGACAAAGGAAATTTCTCTTTGTTTGCAGTTATTGTTTAATTAATCTTGTTACCATCTTGTCTAATCTCACAGGAGAACCTTCAAAGATGGCTTATGGATGACAAAGCTCGCGACCAGTTTGTTATCCGTGCTGGCTCCGACACCGAGGTTTTATGGAACGATGCAAGACAATTGAAGCCTGAGCTTGTTTATAAAAAAGCAGTAAGTGAATAATAAGTTTCTGAATTTGGGAATGCTTGTGGTTCATATTGATAAACTTATGAAATGGGGGACAATAATGTTACAACCATTAAGATCTATTTATAATAATACTTCACGCTTTATCCCCTACTCTTGGAAACCAATCCTAGTTTCTTACTATTTTGACTGATGTCTTCTTGATGCAGTATTGGACCGAAAGTTTTGTGCAGTGGTCGCCATTGGGAACTTATTTGGCTACTGTTCATAGGCAGGGTGCTGCCGTGTGGGGAGGTGCCACAACCTTTAACCGCCTGATGCGTTGTTCTCATCCCCAGGTTGGTTTCTGTATCCAGTAACTAAAAACTGTCTGTCAGTTGTGGAGGTCAGGTCTAATTGTAAGAGTTGCAGGTAAAATTGATAAATTTTTCCCCTGGTGAGAGATATTTAGTCACTTATAGCAGCCATGAGCCTAGCAATCCTCGAGATACTCATGTAAGAGTTTTCTGTTCTTTCTTTTTAAAGTATGATGAGTATTAATGTTTGGTGGATTGATTGAAGCGGATCTCTTCTTTGCAGAGGGTTGTCATAAATATATTTGATGTCAGAACCGGAAAGGTGATGAGAGATTTTAAGGGGAGTGCTGACGAATTTACTGTTGGAGGAAGCGGAGGAGTCGGTGGTGTTTCTTGGCCTGTCTTCAGGTAATTTTCAATATAATATTGTAATCATGTTCCAGTCATTGCTCTCTTTTCGTGGCAGAGAATTACTCCTAGTTAAACTTTCCTTTCTTTTACTGGCAGATGGGGTGGTGGAAACGAGGACAAGTACTTTGCCAGGATAGGCAAGAATGCCATCTCTGTGTATGAAACTCAAACATTTGCTCTGATAGACAAGAAATCTATCAAAGTTGAGAACGTGGTCGACTTCAGCTGGTCACCCACTGATCCCATTTTTGCACTCTTTGTGCCTGAATTGGGTGGAGGGAACCAACCTGCAAAGGTAAACTTGCCAGCTGACTTTTGGTCCATGTTTTCTTTTTTTGGCATTTCATCTTACTGCCATCTTATTTCTCATTCCATGTTACCAGGTAAGTCTTGTACAAATCCCAGGCAAAGAGGAATTGAGGCAAAAGAATTTGTTTAGTGTTAGCGATTGTAAGATGTATTGGCA
>JAOYMZ010036486.1:0-15817 GCA_025802335.1 Pinguicula primuliflora | reverse complement strand
CCGACGACGTTATCACCGTTTAACATATTCCGACGACGTTATCACCGTTTAACATATTCCGACGACGTTATCACCGTTTAACATATTCCGACGACGTTATCACCGTCTAAAACCCTATTTAGGATTACTTAACCCAAGGGGGAATTATGGTTTAGGGTTTAACCCCCTTGGGTTAAGTAGTCCTAAATAGG
The DNA here is from genome assembly GCA_025802335.1 of Pinguicula primuliflora. NCBI lineage: Eukaryota > Viridiplantae > Streptophyta > Magnoliopsida > Lamiales > Lentibulariaceae > Pinguicula > Pinguicula primuliflora. The sequence continues at coordinate 15,626 of JAOYMZ010036486.1, read as the reverse complement.
GTTTTAGAAAATTTCCACGACGAAATCGTCGGAACCGGACCAAAACTTAAACATATGATCTCCTATGTATAAACTTTCTAATGATGTGCCCAATTCCGTCAACAGGCAATCCTAGTGGCCGGAATTAAAAAATCAGGACTAAAATCAGGATAAAAATCAGGGTCACGGAACCTGCCCTGATTATCATGTTTTGTAGGTGTGTTGTTTAGCTAAGTTTTTTTTGGTAGGTGTTGTTTAGCTAAGTTTTTTTTGGTAGGTGTTGTTTAGCTAAGTTAATGGTGCTTTATCAAAAAAAAAAATATATTAACTTTTAATTTAATAAGGACAATCCATTCTTCCTTATAATATTCTTCCTTGTTCTTCTACTTCTAGTATACATCAGGGTTTATCACCTACAATACAATAGGCCTAAAACCCTAATTTTGTCGGCCACAACGAGGAAGAACCGAAGAAGGTTAAACCAGAATGTTTACCGGTGGAAGAAACTTCGTTCACGCGCCGCCGGTTTTCTCTAACGATGCTAAGAGAATTCTTGTCTGCTCCGGAAACACCGTCTCCGTTTTCAGCACCCTCACTGGCCTGCAGGTTCATTTTCTGAATGTCCTAATGTTGATTTTTGTTATCGGTCTCAGAATGAAATTTTGTACGGTATTCTCGGAATTGATCTGTTTTTTCTGTTTTCTCAGACGTGTGAATTGGAAGGTCATCGAGCGCAGGTGACGTCTGTAATTGTGGTTCCGGCTTCTACTCCTGCGAGTAAAATCTTGTGCTATTGCTGGACTGCGTCCCTCGATGGCAAGATCAAGTATTGGGATTTTTCTGCTCCTGAACTGATGAGAACTATCGACATTGTCCTTCCCATTCAGTCAATGGTGATTTTTTCTGTTCGGTGATTGTTACTTACAGCGTGAATAAGCACGAAAGATTTTCTTTTTTAGCTTCTGATTTTTCTAACTGCGTACTTGAGATCCGGCATGTCAGACATACATTTATTTCTTTTGGTGCATTTATATCATGATTCATGCCTATGACCTGGTCATTTCAGTGGTGCCTAGTTGATTTGTACGGTATTTGTATAGAATATACAATTGTATTCATTATATTTTCTTCAGTTTATTCTATAAAATTCATACTTGACATACTGAATTAACTTTCAGGTGATTCCAGGTTTTTTGAACAAAACATCTGAAATCAAGGGGAAGCTTCCTGATATTTTTGCTTATGTATGCGTTAAGGCTGTTAAGCAAAAGCAAAAGGGAACCAATTCTTTAGTTGGAAATATTAGAAAATGCAATCTTACAAAGTCCCGCTTGGTTGGTGGACTTACTCTGGCCGAGGTGCTCAATCTTTTACCAGTTTACTATCATTCAACACATTAACCTTTGCTAATGCTACACTAGGAAATCTTTCTTTTAAGTTCCTTATTGGGAAGAAAATATAGTATTTTATATATTTATTGTGTTACTTCAAGATTACAAGTTTTACTCAGTGTGAATCATTCTTTTACAGACTCAGGAAGCTGGTTCCATCACAGTTAGTCCCTCCGGGAAGTACATTGGATTTTCTGAAAAGCGAAAGCTTAAGATATGGGAAATTCCAGATAGCGAATCTGACAATGTTGTTTACAAGAAAATTAGACTGCACCACACTAAATCACTTTGTGCACTGGCTTTTCATCCGACTGATAGGATAGTAGCAGCAGGCGATGTTACAGGACGGATTTTAATATGGAGAGGTGTTGGGTATCAAACATTTTCTGCATTGAGTAATGGTGGAATCAACACATGTAATGATAAGCCTGGTGTGAGGGATAATGATGAAGCCGAATCTTGCACAACATTGCATTGGCATTCTAGACAAGTCAATGTTCTGTTCTTCTCTTCAGATGGTGCTTATTTGTATTCAGGTATGATGAAGTAACCGGTATTGATTTTTCAGGTGAAAAGCATGTGCTTTCTATCCCAGTGTTCAAATAATTCGGTGCTTGTGTTTGTTTTTCTCTCTGTTCATTTCGTAGTTTCCTTATCTTAATCTATGAATAGATTCTACTGCCGAGCTTACAGTGAATAATTTTAACTTCTAGGTGGAAGAGAAGGAGTTTTGGTAGTTTGGCAGTTGGATACTGCAATTAAAAAGTTTCTTCCACGGATTGGATCCCCACTTCTGCATTACATAAATTCTCCTGACCCAGCATTATCATCTGTAAGTACTTAATATTTGAGTGCTACTTTTTTCTACTACTATGTCCTTGTATTGAATAAATCACTTTCAATATATTTTTCCAGATATCATGTGCAGACAATAGAATTCATCTTCTGAGAATGCCTTCAATGGAGATTCTGAGATCCATTTCCGGGATTAAGGTTTGTTCTAGGAATTGTTAGATCCTAATACAGGTAGTAGTTGCACTGGAGTAAATTGAAGTCTTGCTCATTCATAATATATGTTTTGTCTAAAGGGATAGCATTTCTCATTGTAGATAGACTCGATCAAAGTTTTGTGTACTGTCACTTTCATGTTATCCTATTCCGTGGTGCACATTATCTTTACTTTGTAACTCTGCACTATGATTATGTGTAATTCAGCTGCCAAGTTCCATGGAAATGTATGAGGGATGTGGCTCAGGTATTGTCTTCAATGACAGTTCTGGACTGATTGCAATACCCACAGAGAATTACCGTCTTCAGTTTTATAGTTTGTTTGATGACCGTGAAATTTCAGAGGTACGAGAAAAGTGTCCGTGACTGTATTCAGTTAAAACTTTTTTCTCTGTAGTATTCCTGAATGGTTATGCTATTGGATATATGATTCATTTGGTGAATTCTTGAGCTTATCTGTTTGCAGCTTCAAATCTGTGAGAGGAATCATCAGCCTGGGGAAGAAATCACGGTAAAGATACTGTCTTCTAGGATTTTCAAAATGGCTTACTGTCCATATAGAGTGTCGATCTTAATAGCCTTGCTTTCCTATATTCATTTGCTCACCATAAAATGATCGCGGTGCTTGTAAAATACTCTATTGAAGAAAGGTTAATGCTATCATTGTACTTCTAGAGTCATCCCACACTAAACAAGGTGTTCATCTTCAGTATATAGTTTCAGTGCACCATTTATCAACAATCATTATTCTCTCTTTATTATTACTATGATTATTATAGCATGGGGTTTGTCTCTGCGTAGTTAGCAACTTTTGAAGTCTTATCTTTTAGGTGAAAGTGAATTTGGTAGCTCTTTCACTGGATGGTTCTACCATGGCTACTGTGGAAACGAGACTTGCTGAAGAAGGAATTGGTAGTCTTGTGAGTCTCAAGTTCTGGGAGTGCAACTCCCAGAGTAAAATCTTCAGCTTGTCTACCATCATATATGAACCTCACAGGTAATACTTTTTAGCACTAAACACTATTCTGCATTCGTGCTGTATCAGATGGAACTTTATTGGCATATTTATGGTTTATTTTAGTAAGATCTGTCAATTCTGCAACCCTCAAAATTTTAAAATGTGCAATTTTTTGGTAAAGATCAAATGAGTCTAATGGAGACTTGTCTAAATTATACAGAGAGGCAGGTATCTCGTCCATAGCTTTCCGTCCAACAAGTCACATGGCTGTAAGCTCCTCACATGGTGGTAATTTTAAGGTGTGTGTGCCCATTTGTCCTGTTTATTTCTGTTAAATTTCTCTTAGTTGAAATTCTCCAACTGACAGGTATGGGTGGATAGACATGAGATATCATCGAAGGGCCATGAAGTTCAAAAGTTTTGTTGGGAGTGCCATGCTGTTGGATCATACAAGTAATTTTTCCATCCAATTTGACATCCTTTCTTTGTACGCAACATTTCTAAAGATAATTTGGAATATCAAATTATTTAGAAAGTTACTGATTTAAATCGCAATTGTTCAACTAAAGCCCTATTTTGATTCTAATTGTGCTTATAAGCACCTTTTAAAATAAAATGAGTGTTTTGCGTAATACAAGTACCTATGCTTGTGCTTTTTTTTACAACCTCTCTCCTCTTAAAAATAAGCACCTCATGGGATGCTTTTTTTCCTGCTTAAAAATAAGCATGACATTTTTGTAATAATATTCAAATACAAATATTTTTATGACTAAATTAACCTTAGCTAATATATTTTAATTAAATAGATGATGGTTATTTTAATAATCTAATGTTAAGTTTGTTATATATAATTAAAATAACAATTTAAATGATTACTTTTAAGCACTTGCGCAAAACACCACAGGTTCTAAAAATAAAACGAAGTAGTAGAAATAGAATAAGTACTAATACTACTACGCAAAATAGGCTTTTAGAATTAAGATCATACAAGTATGCTTTCCATTCTGTGTAACATATGTTGGAAATACCATTTGAAATATATTAGAAATTCTATTTAGAAAAGCAAAAATTAGCCCTAATTGATTTATATAAGGAATATTCTGTGCTATAAAAGTTTTTATATCAAGAAGTTCCTATTGTTGCATAACCAATATTAATCAAATTTGTCAGGAGGAAGCCAATGACCGAGGCTGCATTTTCTGGTGATGGATCTCTTTTGGCTGTTGCAGCAGATAAATCAATTACCTTGTGGGATCCAGATAAAAATACCCTGCTTGCTGTCATTGGGGATAAAGTTGGGGTGATTCTTGAAGCTCTTTATTCGATTAGTTTTAAATGGATTATGGATCTAACCTATATATACCACAAAAAATTACTCTTTGGTATTGAAGCTACAAGATATCTGTTTCCTGATTTGTTTATTTTCTTTACTTGGCTATAGATCTAATATAGTTATCCTGTCACATATAGCAACTTGGTATTAAGAGTTAAGACTATCGACTGTTTCTGTAACCATGCATACTATTTATGGAATTGATTTTGTAATTTAACAGCAAATATCAACCTTGTCATTCGTCGGAAAATCCAATTATCTTGTCTCGGCTTCACGAGGTTCAAGCCCACAATTGAGTGTATGGAGTATGTCGAAGTTGTGCAAATCTTGGAGCTACAGGCTTGATGTAGAGTGTGAGTATTGTCTCCACCTCCTGAATTTTTATCTTCTTTCCTAGATGATTCACTCATCAAATGTTTTGAGTAGCTTTCATGTCGCACTTAGACTTGCTGTTTACTTTTATCCTTTATAAAATTTTTTTTATCGATTTTGGTTGTGGAATAGGCTTATTTAATATATTTGAAGGATTTACAGTATTGGTTTATTAAATATCCTGCAGTCAATAATGACTTTTATGTTAAAAAAAATTATGCAGTTTGGGATGACTAGTGGGTCACTTTTGCTGCATGCTTTACTAAGTGTGTGTGCTGAGAATGTGATGTAATTGAATTGAAACATTGATGAATTGATTTAACTTAAAGTGCTGCCACGTTATGGTTCTTAATTTTGTAAGATTTGTTATCAGCAAGTCGTAGTTAGCTACTCTTTTCATTCGAAATATTCCGTGATATTTACATCTTCGCCTCAACTTCCGTTTCTGATCAAACACATGTTTCTTTATCCAGCGGTCGCTTGTTCAATGGACAATTCCACCTTTGCTGTTCTTGCTGTCCACAGGCCATCTGCTAATTTGGACTCTTCAGAAATCACATTAAAGGGTGTGAAAGGAGTGATCTTGATATTTAATGCAGAAAACCCGGTTGCCTCATGCACATGGCTTGTGAGCAAGGTTGGTTTATTATCTATTTCGGGCCTTTGCCTATCTTCAAGTCTTATCCGGTGAATCTGTGTTCTCAAAGTACTCCTTGTTTCGTTTATGGTTGCTAGGCTCGATTATAGTAGGCGTTTAGCATTGATATTGGAGAATTAGTGTGGTTATTCTTGCTTCATGAGTGCAATTTCTGTTTGGAACAATGAGATTTATATTTATCAGAAAATTGCTATGAGTTACTGAAAAAGTATGGAAGAAACATGCATAAATTGGTTAGCTTAGCCGGTTATGGAACTTTTAGCTTAGGTGCAACTTTCGGATTAGAGAGCATTTTATATTGCTGAGAAAGAAAAGCTGGACCATGTTTATTTGCTAGCTTATGCCATGCCGTCAAAACTTTTACATGCATGCAGGCCCAGGGTGGAAGAATCTCCTTTATCAAGTCACGTCCTAAATCGGAAGATGAAGTTGCCGAAACAAAAACAGCTGATGAACTACTTGCTTATCTAAATGCTGATCATGAGTATGTCCTCTTTAACCCATTCACAAAGCAAGGGAGTGATCTCAGCATTTCTCGGCAAAGGAATTTCAGTAACCTCGAGGAAACAGGTTAGATTTTCTTCGAACACTTCATGTTCTTTCACAGCTACCACAATTTCTGAGAAATAAGCAATGCTACATGTTGCCTCAACTTTGACACACTTCATAGACCCCTTTATGTGGCATCCATCACAATCACACATTAGTGTATGAAAGTGTGTCAATATTGAGGGTTCAAGTAGCATTATTCCTGAGGAATATAGGCCCTCGTCATTATTTTGCTATGCTTGTAAATTGGACTTACTCTTGGCTTTTCACTTATTAAAGTATTCACCATCGATTTCATCCTAGCTCCAGTAACGTTGAAATTCTTTGCTTTTTAGCAGAACGGTTCGGCTACACATCCATCTACGGTGAATTACCCGAATTCAGCTTGAGCACGCATCAGACCCCAGACCCATGGGTGACAACAGACAATACCTGGAAGATAATTTTCAGCGGACCCTCTCACAGCCTTCCCCCTCTTCCGAAGCTGTGTTCTGATTTTCTGGAATCATTGCTGGAGAGGAGGTCGACAATGGTGGAATGATGCATCGAGAATCCGTCATCCATCTTTCGACAGTTCAAATTATTGGACCAGGAATAACATATGTTTGCTATAGATACATCAGGCTCGGTTGGTAAAGGGAAAGTGCTGATTCATTTCTGGTTCTAAAAGGTGATATAATTGTTCTTCGACAAGTTGGGACGGATAATTTGTATAGTGAAATGGAGAAATGGATGAACGAGGACGGAATTTTGTAGGCGTCGTGCCGACAAGGGAAGGGACGGAGCGGACTATAAAGCATGCTTCTTTTGGTGCTGTAAGATTATAAATTTTGTAGAATTGTACCAAATTACATTTCATTCCCTAGTTTTTTTGTTTTGTGGAAATCTGTTTTTGGTCTTTTATTACTCAATATCTATTAGCTACTTATCAAATTTTAAGCCTCAGAAAGTAGAGTCACGATTCTGTCATGGACAACTATTGAAGAAACATAATTTGGATCAAGTTTTTGTAGATTTCATTTGCACTTTGTACATTCTCTTTTTTTTTTAGCACTTTGTACATTCTAATGACTTACATTATAGAGACGAAGTGTGAATGAAATGTAACCGCATGGCCACACCGGTCCTCAATGAAATGTACATTTCATTGACACTGTACATTTTTCGCAATGGCATTGAGCATATCAAGCTAGAGGAAGTCTTGGGGGAGTTGCAGGATGCATATCCACACCGCAACACAGAAGAGATGGTTGTCTTAGGTGTCCAAGTTCCGTTCCCAAGGGAGAATTGTGAGAACATGACCCGTCACCATCCTGGTGTAGTCTTCCTCCCCGTATAGTTATAAAAGCGTATAGCCATCAGCAAGATCTATTATGTTGATGTTCCCTTTAGACTTTCATAGTGTCATGAGCTTCTGGTAAAGTGTGCGATAGTTGAAATCCCGATCTAGTCGACTAAGCTGGAGCCCAGATTTTCGGTGATCCTCTAATGAATTCTTGCAGAAAATGAGATTGAAGGGATACCATCAATGGTTTCATGCATTACATCCCCTCTTCCAAATGAATAGGTTTGTTGTGGAGGTCGTGGAGGATGTGGAATAAGGGGCATTGGATTCTTTGAGGCCATGCAGAAATTTCTATTTAAAGGATATCTGTTCCGTGGATGGGATCTAATCAGAATCTTTGGACTGTGTGGGAGATTTGCCATAAGCGACGGCCGGCAGCTGGACGTGAGAAAGCACTGTGCGCCCGAAGGGCGCACTCCATGTCCACCTCCATATAGAAGACGGCGCTGCAGGAATAAGATAGGTGACCGTTGAAATATGAAAGATCTTTTCCTCCCAAATTGATTATGTACCGATTAATGAGTTATAGTATCGAATTATAATCTTAATCGTCGGTGCTTGTGATCTAACGGGTTCTGATCAATCTCATCATAAAAATGTGGTTATTAACAAAAAATATTTAACTCAAATATAAGATTGATCTTAGGCCATTAGATCACAACACTGTCTGATAAGATTACAATTCGGGACTATAACTCATTTATCGCGATACAAATATTTGGGTGGAGAAAATTTCTTGTTGAAATATAGCGATGGGAGCGGAGAGAGAAAAATATTCAGCTCCATTGGTTGTCAATGTCTAATTACAAAAAAAAAATTGTATCACATGTCAAATTAACAACAAAAAAAATGCCGTTGAAGAGCTAAGCCACGCACTCCCACCAATTTTTCATTTGTATCCGTAGAAATTCTGCAAAGACATGGCGGGTACGAGTTTCCCCATAGTCCCGCGTTAATGTTCCCATTAAAATTCCGCGGTAAGTTGTTGAAAAGACAAGACTCTATCTGGTGGAAAGATATACAGAAATGGGTATTGTCTTCCAAATAGTTCGAGCAAAATATCATCAAAACTATTGGAGATGTGCTTCAACAAAATTTTGGCAGGAAAGGTGGACAGGACCAACACCTTTAGCAGACTTATATCATAATCTATATGCAAATGCTGCAGATAAGGATATTGTAATTGTTGAGAAGGGATTTTACGATCTTACCTGGCATACATGGCGATGGAATTGGATCTGGCTAGAACCTTGCTCATTGGAACAGCTGAATGACCTCCAGAGCCTCTGTGAAAAACTGAATACATTCCCTCCTAATTCGAGTAGCTCGGATCAAACCTCATGGAGTCCAATAAGTACAAGTAAGTATCCAACAGCTGAAGTATATGGGCAGATAATGCAGGAAGAATGGCAGTCTGACCCTATGGATAAGGTAATTGCGAAAGTCTGGCAGAAAAACATACCTTCCAAAATTAGCGCATTTTGCTGGCAATCCTTGCAAAACCGCATCCCAACGGCGGACAATCTGGAAAGAAGAGGAGTCCCCATCGATTCCATAAGATGCCTGATGTGCCTTGATGAACATGAATTGGCCGATCACTTGCTCTTATATTGCCGAATAAGCAGAGAAACTTGGGAATTATGCCTCAATTGGCTGGGTATATCGCCAATCTTGCCCACGTCTCTGAAGGAGATAATTACTCTTGATCAACAACAGGGATACCCGCTAAAGATCAGGTGAGTATGGAAGACAATCTCGGAACTGACATTCTGGGCCATATGGAAAGCAAGAAACCAGGCTATATTTCAACAAGAGAAACCAGACCCGGCCAAGATACTGGAGCAGATACAATTAAGGGTTTGGCTGCAACTTAGAGCCCATTCTTTAGTAGGACTATGTTATAATTTTGGTGACTGGTGTAGAGAACCCATGTATTGCATGTAGCCCAAAAAGTGGAACTGACCCAAAAAATGGGTATGTAAATATATACATATTACAAATTAATGCAAAATATATTACCTACAAAAAAACCCATCAGGCAGAAGGAGGATTGCCAGATGGATTTACAAATTTACAAACTCCAAGGGGAACTAGGAAGATATCATGGATCGAACGGAAGAAGCTCTGCTACCCTAAGACAAAAGGAGGACTCGAATTTAAATCCCTAAAGCAATCCAATCTAGCCCTACTGGGCAAATGGGGATTCAGGCTGCTAACCAATACAGGGTATCTCTGGCAGTAAGTACTACATTCTCTTTATGGCGACTTCTCAAACTCTAATGTTCGGAGCTCTAAATATCACTCAACTTGGTGGCAAGATATATCTAAGTCTGTCCAGAAAGCAGACTGGTTCAAAGCTAGATTGGAAAAGAAAGTTGGAAGTGGAGAAATGACCCTATTTTGGCAGGATAACTGGATGAATGATAAGCCTTTCTCGGAGCAATATCCTGACCTCTATGCGAATACAACAGATAAGAATGCTATAATCACTGAGAAGGGATTTTATGATTATACCTGGGGCGTATGGAGATGAAATTGGAGTTGAAACCATTAGTGCTCTAGTCTTGAGTTAGTACAGCTAAACTCCCTTCTGAATAATCTGAATGATGCCCCTCGCAGAACAAATGAGCCAGATACCTGGAATTGGAGATCGAACAATTACATTACTTCAGATATCTACAACGATATCATGTCTGAGAAATGGGATTCAAGTGATTTTGATGAGCAATTAGGGAGGATGTGGAACAAATTCGTACCATCAAAAATAGCTGCCTTTTGTTGGAGAGCTCTCCAGAACCGGATTCCGACAGCTGATAACCTACTAAGGCGAGGAGTGGCGTTCGCCACAATCACCTGTTCATTATGCCAAATAGAACATGAGTCAGTTCCTTACTTGATGCTGCATTGCCCAATTTCGAAGGATCTTTGGGAAGCCTGCTTTACCTGGTTGTAATGTCCAGTGCAACTCGCGGAAAATCCCGTTTCGTTCACTTCTCTACTGCAAGGAGGACAGTTCGCTCCCACATTCCGACGAATCTGGCTGCTTCTCTAGCAATCGGTGATGTGAGTTATTTGGAAGATGCGAAATAAGGCAATCTTCGAGCAGGAGCCTCCCTGTATCCAACAGGCGTTAGAAGGACTTTACGTAAACTTATGGCTTATTCTAAGGGCCCATAGGCAAGCGGGACTTGAGTTTGGGATGGGTTAGGGAGCCACTATATTTATAAAAAGATGAGATAAAGTAAAGCTAGTGGCCGAAACCAATTGTAAATTTGTACATCAGACTCAATACAATACTACAACTTACCAAAAAAAACAACCATCAGGCAAGAAAGATACACATCCAAACAGAACCTAAGGGGCAAGGCAACCAAGGTAATAAAACAGAAGTTCGTTTGAAGCGATCATTAGAACAAAAAGTACAACAAAAAAAAACTTAAGAGAACATAGATCCGGCGAGCCACCGACCCACTTCACGGCCGCGTTCTCTCGCCGGAGAATCTCGGAAGCTGAACCAGCGAGTTCACTCTCGTGACGCCTTCCAATCCCGACCAATTCTGATCTTCAGCACCCCCAGTTTGGCCGCTTTCAACGGCGATCCTGTTGTAATAATCATTCTCCTCCGATGATCGGACGGTAAAGTTCCTCTGGAGATACGGCTCGGATGAGTTCTGACCGTCTTCGGATTCCGCAGAGTTGTTGCCCTGCAGACCCTGCTGTTCTTCATAGTCAGATCCCGTTTCCATTTTTCCGTCCAAGAACATACAGACGACTGCACAGTCGTCCATTTTCGATGTGGGATACTTGGCTTTCCACTGACGGGCGGCTGACTCGACCAGTATCCTTGCCGATGATGATCGTGCTGGAGAAGAAGACACGATTTCGACCACTTCTTCATTGCTCAAGACATCCCAAACCTGCATTTTTGTTGGACCAAACGGATTAGAGAAGTAAAGTAAGAAACAAACTAAATAGTAATGTGGTATTCGGAAGTAACCCACATTTTTCTATTTAAGTTGGGCACTTGTGCACCCATGCACACGATACCCGAGAGAGGGGTCTGTTTTCTACTTATTTTCGAGCAATATGTGACGTACAAAGAAGTGTATTTGCTGAATCAATGAGAGTGAGATCACAAAGTTCTTATCTTGATGTGTGTGTATGATATTGATATCTAACGTACCCCATCAGAAGCAAGGACGATGAATTTATCCCGGTCTGTTAGTATCCTGTGTGAGAATTCTGGAATAGAGATGACCCCATATTCCTTCAAGCAAAAGTCTCCAAAAGCTCGAGCCATCGCCAGTCCAGGTGCATCATCAAAAGGCAGCCAAACTCTCTGCACTTCTGGCTCGTCTTGCAGAGCAAACACGCGGCCCTTGCACCGTTTTATTCTTTCGGATTCCTCTGTTACAAAGAGTTGCAGCAATGAATCACATACTGTTGCACTTGCAGAAGAACAGGAAAACAAAACAAGTACTGAGCATGATGTAATTAATATATATATACTCGGCAGGTCAGGCTTAAGATCAACTGTTAACTGAATGGCCGCCATTGAGCCATTGGTATCTTTGCATCCTAATATTGCTCGAGAATCGCCAATGTTGCCGATGAAAAGATTTGAACCCTTTGAAAAAAAAAATGTAGCGGAGTTAGCAATGCACATACTGGATATATATGAGGAAAGTTTTTGTGGCATGGCAGTACTTGTTTTATGACGGTCACAGCCGTGCTACCACTGCAGAAGCAATCTACATTGGGATGCGACCTCAACTCTTTGTCCATGGACTTGAAGGATTTAAGGAAAGCTTCTTTGTACAGAGATTCAACATTTTCCAACGATGTATTGTTGTTGTTGTTGTCTTTGTTGAGATCCAACACATCTGATTTCATATTCCCGTTACAGCAATTAGCAACTGATCTGTTCTGCTTCGACTCAACAGAGTTGATGAAGGAGGAAATCTTCATTGGCAAAGTATCGCGTACTTTTCGTGCCACTAGATGGCCATGGGGGCCATGGCCATCAAAAACTCCACAAAAGGTGACATCTTCGGCTATGAAATCCTGCAGGAGAACGAGATTAAGAATGTTGCTATCCAAGTTTTAGTACAATTGTTCCACACGGATTACTCAAAAATTGACTAGTATATAATGATACAAGCACACATGCACGGGACCAAACCCCATCTGACCCTGTTCCAAATTTATACTCCAAGGACCAAGAGACAGAATATATATTGACAAAGTCAGTTGGACTTACTTCCCATACAATCATGGCATCCTGGTTTATGCCCTTCCTTCCCTGTTGAGTGAATATGCAGGAAGTGCTGCTTCTGCCATTGGCGAATATCCGGTTTGGAATGGAGGGTAGATGCTGTAATGTGGTGACATTATCGGAAAATGTTTTCCTCCTTTTCGACCGGAAAAAATCGACCAACAAACAGGAGGAGGAGACTCTCTCCCCATTGCTCTGGCTACTGCAAGTACTGTGACTACTTGTAGAGATACAACCACCCATTTTTTCAGCAACAGCAACAAACCATCTACCTAAATCAAGAAACAAGCTACTGAATAAAGAAATTACTAGGATGATTGAAGATTGAAACAATTGCATCATGGCAGAAAAATCACATTATTCCAACATCTCAGACCAGGAAACTTTGAGATGCACAGATAATAACAGACAAGAGGCCAATCTTTGCTTATGAAAACTTGTATTATATCGTCATCGACAAAGACAGCTAAAAGGCGTAGAAAAATGCATTACTCAGACATTGTTTATTCAGCATTTCAAACCACACAGACAAGAGGTGCAGTAAAGTTAACTCTAATTTCAAACAAGATCCAGACTTCTAGAGTTTGAAAGATAAGATGCATGTGAAGTGGGAATAAAAAATGTCTTGATTGCCTGCCCTTTGAAGGGAATCTCTATTATTTAACTACAAACCTTCCAATAAAATTTAGGCCAACGACGATAGGTTATGGTCGGACGTAATATCCCATTTCCCACCACAAAACAAGATAAACCTGTAAAATTAACCAGATTGCACAGGCATTATACGATTATACGCATTTCGTAAACCCACTTTTATTCGCCGAGGTAGATCTCCGAGATGATAGATTCAGAAAGAACTCGAAAGATCTGATTTTGAATTGTACGAATCTAGGCTCTTATTGGAATCATAAAGAGATTCGCTAGTCTACAGAACATTAATCAAACTGCCAAAGTAAAAGAATTGAAGGAAGAGACAGTATTGTTCAAAGTTCGAATGTTTGTTCTCCAGGTTCAGTAATGGCGAAAAAAATAGAGCAAATAAAAAATAGGTGTAGCTCGTCAACGTGGATTCTCATTTGAAATCCAACAAGGAAAGCAAACAGCAGAACGACGAAAACCCCAGTGAAAAGCCGTGTAAGACTGAAGCACGGAATTGCTCTTTCCCCACTACCGCTTTCAGCTTTCAAAGCAAGACCCAAAATTCAAAATCCCCAAAAGGAACAAACAACATGGAAGAAGAGAAAGTTCACCATCTCTTCAAATCCAAGAGGAATAAAGATCAAATTTTGATAAATACCCATTTCCTCAAGTTGCAACCCAGTCAGTATAAAGATTAAAGAAGCAATAGAAGTTACCTTTGATCTTGAAGAAGCAATAGAAGTTACCTTTGATCTTGAATATGGTTGGTTGTCAGGCTTCCAGTCCCCGTTTCGTCAGGAACACATTTATTTATAAACAATAAAATGAGACACCAACTATATTTCTTGAATTACTCAGATGAAGGGTACAACTTCCCCCGAGTAGAGAAAGAAAGGAGTGGATGTGGAGCAGAGGGATTGGTGATGGGTGGTGCATTAATTGCAAATGCATGAAAAGTGCGTGAATGTGAAAGAGAGAAAAGAAAGCAAAAGTTCTCATTGAAATGATGATGGTGGGCACTGGGCACTCCCGGAGCTTCTTGGATACTTTAGGAAGAATGGGGTGGAAAAATCAGCTCACTCCCTACCCAAAAAAAACGTTCTGCGAGTAAAATCCAACTTATATCCTGTTTTGCTCAAAATTCAATTTTTGTCTTTTTGATATATAAGGAGCGCTTCGTATGTTCAGTCTTAGCGTGGACAATTTTTCCTTCGCGTGGACAATTTTTTCGTAGAACCATTCATTTTCGAAATTGATCGCACAATTGGAAAGCTCATACATTGTAGATGAAAATCCTCATGCTTTGGTCCGATTTCCGGCGACTTCGTCGCCGGAAATTTCTAAAACCCTATTTAGGACTACTTGACCCAAGGGAATTTATAACCCTCCATTAAACGGTGATAACATCGTCGGAATATCACCAAAACTTGAACATATGCAATTCAATGTATGAGCTTTCCAATGGCGCGATCAATTTCGAAAACGGATGGTGCTACGAAAAAATTGTCCACACGAAGAAAAAACTGACCACATCAAGACTGACCATATGAAGCTGGTTGTTGGTGTATATATCAATTTGTCTCATCACTCCATTTTATTTAAAATTATAAAATCTCCTTATTTGTAAATTAAAAAATATATATTTGAAATTCACTAAGAAAATAATAAAAAATAAGATAAAATAAATTAAATATGCATTTCTTAAAACAATCTGTATTTTTTAAAATAAAATAAAACTTAAAAAAATAAATAGTAAAGAAATCAATAATTAAAAAAACAGACAAAATAAATATGAAATATTATATATAATTTTACAACAAATACTTTATATAATTACTTAAAAAAATTTAAAAATCAGAAAAAATATAACAGAAGCATAATATTATGTAACTTGTTATTGAAAATATTTTTTTTATTTGTTTAATTTTTTTAAATATTTCAATAAATTTGTAACTCTTTTAATGTTATATTAAAATTATTTTATATTCATGTGTACTTTTTTTTTTTTTACATACAAGGGAAGCCAAGTGGCAAAAAAAAAGGGAAAATAAAGACTGAAAAAGTATTGTACTGCAACCACCCATCTAAGGTGGCTCAAACTGAAGCAGCCTCTGAATGG
>JAOYMZ010036485.1:0-32094 GCA_025802335.1 Pinguicula primuliflora | reverse complement strand
AAACTTGCAAAATTCTTAATTAAACTACATGTAGGGATGAATTAGGGACAAAGTGTTGGGACATGTAGCATCACTCTGATTTTAATTGTGCTTATAATCAATTTTTTAAAAAATAAATGTTTTGCATAATATTTTTAAAAAAATTTATTGAGTGGCTGATCTACTCACCAAATATTTTTTTCCTTTACAAGTAACAAAAGCCCAAAAACTAAAATTACGGATGCGAAATCTATAGCATATTTTTTAGTCCATCTTCATGTGTTCCTTGAACTTGCCCAAGTTTGCATTCCAAATTCTTTTGCTGCCTCCAGGGACTCGTCCTTCCAGTAGTTGTTGTCCCCTGATGCAGACTGTTGCAATTGGCTTCATGCAATCTCCTGCCATTGGTTCATGAGAAAGCCAGCAGCTAAACTCCAGTATATCCAGATCGTTTCCAGCATTCCAGAAATTAGATCAGCAGTTTCTTTGCCAGAGGATCAGCACTTGGTCGGAGGTGAAAATTAGCATTTCATTTTCGTAAAGAATATAGACAGCAATTCGATTAGCTATGGAATCTGGCACGTTCCATGGAAGGCCCGGAGCTTGGACACGTGAAAGACCGGGTGGATTTTTGTCTCCAGGGGTAGGATTAAGCGATACACGACGTCCCTGATTTTCTATTGTACTTGGAACGGACCGAAATAGATTGGTGTGAGCTTCTTGGTGTGCCAATTTCCCAGCAATGTCTGCCGGTAAGGCTAGAGCTTCAGGAGGACCCAATCCAGAGCTTGGAAGTGGATGTCACGGTGATGGGTATCAATCTATCATACCTTTGCTTCATCTGGTTTTGTGCCTGTAGGAGATGCTCACGCAATTCATCCAATAGTTCATGGTGTTTGCGCAATTCCTGATCCACCGCTGCCAATTTGGCCCGACCGGGACTGTAATCCAGTAAACGTGGTGGAGCGCGGCCGAAAATAGCTTCGAAAGGAGTCATTTGTAAACTGGAATGATAACTGGTGTTGTACGCGTATTTGGCCTAAGGAATCCAATCCACCCAGTGATGAGGATGATCGCCCATAAAACACCCGAGATAAGTCTGAGCAACTCGATTCACAACCTCTATCTGTCCATCGAATTGCAGGTGGTAGGCGGACGAAAAATGGAGAGAGCTCCCACTCAGTTTGAACAACTCCTGCAAGAATTGGCTCGTAAAGGCGATATCCCGATCGTAAATGATGGACTCGGGAAGACTGTGCAGCCAAAAAATCTCCTGAAAAAAGACTTTGGCCACTGATACGGCTGTGTAGGGATGAGCCAGGGGAAGGAAGTGTGCCATTTTACTGAAGCGATCTACCACGACGAGCAAAACTATTTTGCCACGAGATGCAGGAAGGTGGTCAATGAAGTCCATTGAAACGTCTGCCCAAATGTGGAATGGTACTGGAAGTGGCTGCATCAGACCAGCAGGAAGCAAGGTTAGAGACTTGTTGTGCTGGCAGACTAGACACTTGGTGAAAAAGACTGTGATCTGATCCTTCATCTTCGGCCAGTAAAAATCCGCACGAATGCGATGGAAGGTTTTAGGAATCCTTCATGGAAAGGATTATGCATTGTGGAGATCACCAAAAATGAGTTTCCCCAAAAGTAGGATCGCTAGTGTTGTATGGATTTGGCCAAGCCGATTAACTCTCGCTCATATGCAGGTAACCCGATGTGGCATTGGCTGGGTTTTCGGCTGAAATATGCAATAGGATGGCCCTTCTGGAGTAACATTGCCTCGATGCCTAGGCTGGAAGCATCACACTCAATGTTGAACTGTGCTGTGACATTAGGGATGCTGAGCACCGGAGCAGATGACATTGCTGTTTTTAATGTTACGAACGCAATTGTGGCTTCTTGACTCCAATGGAACGCATTCTTGCAAAGTAATGTTGTCAAGGGGGTTGCGATCGTGCCATAATGCTGAATGAATTGCCGGTAGTAACCAGTTAATCCCAAGAAGGCCCATAAACTTCGAATATACATAGGACAGGGCCAGGAAAGCATAGACTGCATCTTGGTTGGATTGGCCTCAACACCTGCAGAAGAAATGTAATGACCCAAGTACGAGATGCGTTCGACTGCAAACTCGCATTTGGAAGCTTTGACAACCAGACCATGTAACTTCAACTTAAGAAATGTTAAACGCAAGTGCTCGAGGTGATCAGACCGGGAGCTACTATAAACCAAGATGTCATCGAAAAAAATCAGTAAGAATTTACAGAGATAGTCACCTAAAACCTCATTCATCAGGGATTGGAAGGTCGCCGGTGCATTCGTAAGTCCGAATGGCATGACGAGAAACTCAAAGTGACCATGATGCATTTGAAATGCAGTTAAGGGAATGGATGCCGGCGACATTCAAATCTGGTGATACCCAGATTTCAAGTCCAATTTTGAGAAGAACTTGGCTTGGCCCAGTTCTTCTAACAGCTCCTCAACCACTGGAATGGGGAACCGATTCTTCACTGTGATGGCTTTGAGAGCTCGATAGTCGACACACATTTGCCAGGTTTGATCGACTTTCTTGATGAGTAAGACCGGGGAGCTGAAGGGTGAATAGCTTGGCTGGATCTAGCCTTGTTCCAGTAGTTCTGCACATAACTTTTCAATCTCTGCTTTCTGCCCATGGGGATAGCGGTATGGTTTGGAATTCACGGGGTCCGATCCTTGATGAAGGACGATGGAATGGTCACAAGCCCTTGCCGATGGCAATCCTTTGGGTTGCACGAACACGCCATGAAATTGTTGCAAGAGAAGGGACTTTGCTTCCTTAGTGTGGAGGGCTACTAACCTCGGTGATCGTGGGATTGCCTGGAGACCGAACAAAGTGGTGGGAACTCCATCGCGAACGAACGACATTTGATGAGCTGGGAAATCCCACAATGTTGGTCCTAGGGAGTGCATCCAATCCATACCGAGAATAGTGCCAAACCCACGCAAAGGAAATAGATATAGAGTTAGTGAAAACTACTGTGTTTCGAGATGTACCTACATGTTCCAGAGAACGCTGGGGCTCACTATCTTTTCGCCGTTGTCCATGGTGATCGACGTAACCCAACCAGAACTGGGTTGTAATCCCCAATTGGTTGCTAATGTTGCATCCAGGAAACAGTGTGTGCTCTCGAAATTCACTAGGAATGTAGTTTCCTGGTCTCCTATTATTCCGACGATTTTCATGGTTCCTGGTGTGGTCATGCCGGTGAGAGCATTGAGCGAAATTTTCACTTGCTCCCATTCATCAACTTCCTTGTCGTCACTGTCACAATGAAGCTCAATACAGAAAAGAGATTTGCACACATGGCCCTTCACCCAGCACTCGTCACACTTAAAACACAACCCTTGGGCTCGTCTCTGAGCTATTTCTGCGGTCGTCAGGCAGCGGTGTTTTGGCCTGATTGGACGTGGTTGGGGGGGCTGGAGGAGGACGGCGTTGTGCTGCTGGTGGTGGTGCTACCTGAGGAGGAGTAACCTGCAAAATCCGATTGTTAGAGGTTTGGAGAAAGCCATATAATGCGAGCTTACTCTGGACTTTGCGGGCGGTGGCCATGGCTGTGCTGATTGTCTGAGGTTTCAACAACTGAATATCTGCTGCAATGCGCGGCTCTAGTGCCTTGCAATATAGTCCCACTTCGGTGCTGACAGGCAAACAGGCCACCGGGACAGTTGTCGAGACTTCGCTCCACCGCTTGTTCAGTTCCTCCACGGTGCAGCTCTTCTGGAGGGATGCCAATTCGGCCAATGGATCCCCGTATCCGGTCGACGCATATTGAAACCTTAAATAGAAGCAGAAATCCTCCCAGGATTGAACAAAATGTTTAAGATTTGTGGAGTACCACCAATGTTGAGTTTCTCCGATCAGGTAGTAGGTAGCCATGGGGACCTTCTCCGGTGGCATAACCTGCTGATGAAGGAAGTAGGAGTTGCAACGTATAATCCAAGCTTCTGCCGGATCGCCTACCGAAAAGGTCGGAAATTCCATTCGATGTAGATGGCCCCCATATCCTCCCCCCGGCCGGTGTGGGCTGCCGTACCGATCCTCCGGTCGTAAGCCCGGTCGATAGCCAGTGTAGGACGGCCCTACAGTAAAACCATAGGAAGGAAGTCGCCAGGGATCAGCCCCGGGGTGTAAGGTGTAGGATGGCCACCACGGGGTCTCCCGGGTTGCATCTTTGGCCGGGGGATGATACCCGGGTGTGTTGCGACTTGGGTCGCCAAAAAGAGTGTCGGCATCATGGAGGGTCCTGTCACAGCGGTGGGGAACTCCCCAAAAACCGTCTGAGTAAGGACTTCGGTCGGAGCAGGAATTGGGGCGACGGTTGCCGGAGTGGGTGTATCGGTTCCCGAGGGCACCTTAGAGCTGGATATTCCGACTTCTAACGGCCCTTGATAAATCTGGCCCACGGCCACTGCAACGCGTACCTCGACTTCCACCATGATCTTCCCTTCCATGGCTTCCATGGCTCGCAAAATCGTCTGTAAATCCACGCCAGAGTGGTCGACGACAGAGGAACTGGCTTCTTCAGTCATATTTGAGAGTACAGTGGGGATCGAGTTTGCTCTGATACTAGTTTGATAAGATCCCGAGATCGTGCTTGAGTAACCGGGCCTGCGTACTCTCCTCCATGCTTAGTCAAGCTTGATTCCGGTGGAGTCAATACCTTTGTTTATCCAAAAAGAAACATAAGAGAAAGCACTTGACAACCGATCCGGGCAACACTAATGTGGTGCATCTGGAACTGCAGAACCAAATGCCACTTCGAAGGTGAAGAACCTAGCCAGCAAGAGTTGGTGGAAAAATTCCAGAGCAACACTTGGAATTGGTTACATGCAAAGGTTTAATCTGAAAGTAAACAAAGTGTTGAAATGTGGGGGACAAATGTCCCATACCGAAAAAAGAATATCAAATATAAATAGGAATGATTGACGAAATTTAAATACTATAGACTTATGGTTTTAATACCCATTTTTTTGCTTAAATTAACCACCACGTGCACCCGCACACACAAGACTCGAACCGTTACCCTCATTAAAACCCAGCTCGAACACCCTTTGAATTACGAAGTGGAATTCAGACCTTGATCATGGCTCTGATACCATTTTGGATTTTTAATTTTGGCAATAGTAGAGAATTACTCACAGCCTAGCTCGTTCTTTCTCAATTGCTTCCTTATTTCCTAACTACAGCAAGAAACAACCAAAAGGCACCGGTTATTGGTTAAACAACATAGCTAACTTCTTTACAAAATAATTCAAGCACACAAAGAAAAAATATTGAAGCCTCACATTAGATGTAACCTTCAACGTGAAATCAAGGGATCTGATATATGCCCAGGACTTCTTTGCTTCCTTGATCAACCTTCCAGCTTTACAATTTCTCGGAATTAAGGCTTGCAATCTCTTTAATCTCATCATCGTTTAAACAGAATCCTACTTTCTCCGCTCGATGCATTCAGGAAACATGAGTGCCAACTCTTCGTCTTCCCTAATTGTCAAAAAAAAACTCTTCCTCTTCCCTCCCCATCCCATCCATCATCAATTTTCCAGTAAATCGAAAGTGTTGGGCTTTAACATTGTAAATGTTAATTAATTTGTTTAATTAACTTAACTTAGCTCACTATCCACCTAAGCCCACCTAAATTCTCTATATAAAGGCACCTAGGCCTAGAGAATACATAGACTCTCATATTACTCATGCGTTGAGAACCAGAAACATAAGATTTCTCTGTTTGCGTCCTAATCATCCTCCAGGGAAGAGATTTGATTCATGAACATCAAAGAGACTTTTCATAACCTCTTTCAACTGTAATTTCTACAGTTCGGGTGAATACGATTTCCTACCAAGCTTCTGCATTAATCAAGGTATATTGGTTGTACATATTTATTAAATATGTTCTACTAAATTGATACTGATCTACATAAAGAGAACCAAGAATCCCTCCGAAGGCCCATAAGGCCCAAATAATGTACGACCCAAGCCCAATTTCAGCACATTAGCTTCTCAATTACAGACAACAAGAATTAAGATTTAAGATCATCAAATTTAATTACTGTTTTTCAGTAAAAATCCAATTTTTCTCTATTTTTTCCTCCTATTCCATTTGTGAATGTATTGTTCCACCGGCAGATCGTTTTAGAGTTTGAAGATCTATTGAGGAAAATACTTCTACTATTGAAGTTATCTCAAGTTTCCAGCGGACGTATCGAAGACAACACTTGGTGCGGGGATGCCTTTGCTACATGCTTGCGATCTGATCAGGCAATAATGCGGCGGCGTTGTGCAGTAACTGGCGGCGGCGCGTGATTGAAATGCGGCCGGGAGATACTCCACTAACACTGCCATTTCCACTCAGTCCATTGCTGCTGCTGAATGCCGCTAGCGGCGGATTTGGGGATTTGGGAGACGGAAGCTTCGAATTATCGAGGTATTTGTTCCTAGGATCACTGCTACTGTCGCAGGACGGAGGTGGCATGGACTTGTCTAAAGTTGGAGAGAAGATATTCAGCTCCGTTCGCTCAGCGCGATCTCTTGGCCTCCTGCCTACCTCGTCTGATCGTCCTGAGGTATTACAACTTTGTCCCCTGACAGAAAACTTTGTACTGTAAACAGCACCAACTGGGATCATCTTGTAATGTATGAAGCGATCACCTATCCAATTGTCGTGTTAATGCACTGCGTACCAATAATTTTACTGTCTCATGTTGACCATTTATCACGGAAAAGCTCAAAATTGATTTAACATAAGTTCTTTTCGTTTTGAATGATTCCAAGATTCTCACAGAAACGTATTTCTTCTTAATTTATATATGGAAATCATTCTATACAGGTTCCTGCACGAGCTGCTGCAGCTGCAGCAGTGGCTCGTGTTCTTGCTGGATTACCTCCACATCAAAGGCATAATCTTTCTTCAAGCTCTGAAGAATTGAGTTCAATCTATGGGAGCAGTCCAGAAAATCCAGCTGTGGATGCACTGGAAGATGAATTTTATGACGAGGTTATTTGTTATCTATGGAACTATTATTGTTTCAATTTGGTCCTGCTTAAAGAACTGAGAACAGGATAATTGAATGGTTGTGCAATTAATCGCCCATAATATCTAACTCGCGCGGGTATTGAATGATTACATGTTCAACCAGTAGTTGCAACTTGCATGTAATGAAGGATTAGATGCTTCCTCCAGTGTGTTATCATGTTATTATGCGTATGAGTGGAGACAAGTATACTAGAATGGTTTGGATAACAATTAAAACCATAAAAGTCCAAATTGGGTGGTATTGGTTATAGATTACGTACTTGTTAAATGGTTTCGAAACATATATTTTATTTACTACTTTCATTACTTGATATATACTTGTCGAATCATATACTTCCAAAGTGATCTGCATTAATACTTCGAAAAATAATTAAAATCATCAAATATCATGGATTAATTATCTTTAGTAATAATTTGTTCATTGTTGTACTCCATTCTAGTTGATGCGTGTGATCTTTTGGCTAAGTCCTATTTCCTCAGAAGTCCGAAGAAAAAATATGTTAGTTTACCATTTCTATCCGATTTTATATTTGTGTATTAGCTGATATTACCCACTTTAATACATATATATAACATAAGATTTGTGATGTCGGTCTTTATAAGCATACACTCTTGATTCTTAGAGTTCTCTCGTTTATCAATTTTTATGCAGTCGATTATGTCTGCCTTCTTTATCTTTTAGGATTTTGATCCGGTTAGACATGCTCTAGAGCAAATTCCTTCTGATGAAAATGAACCAGGTTACTTTGAGGAAAAGGTATTGTCTTTCCTCCGTATGCTAAACGTCCTTATTTTCTCACTGCTGCTTTCTAATGCATGGCCTTTTAGTTGATTCTTTATACCCTTTGTTCTTTCCGATTAACTTTTTTTTCCTTGAAGAAAAATAAGGGTTTTCTGTTGAGCATTTTCATGTTTATGTGTATATGTTTGTATTTTTCAAGGATTTTTTTTGTAGTGTTTTGAATATTTTACATGATCATAGGTCATATTTCTTCATTTGCTACTTTTATGCTCCAAGTTCAGCAACTGAACTTGGAGCAACATTATGTTAAATCAAGGATTTAATTGTTCCACTTAGTTTGTCTATCCTGGGTAGGATTTGGAGTTGATACAATAATGTTTTTTTTATATATACAGAAATCTGAAGATCTCTGTTGTCTAGATTGATGATTCTTTTCTAAACGTTCTCTTCATTTTCCTAACTTTTTTGGAACTTGAGATCTGAGGAGCTTTGTTGTATTTTTAATTGATCAGGAAGAAAACATATCCATGGGCAAAGGGAATGTATTAAGAAGGAACTGTTTCAAGATAATTATGCATTTGAATCGTCAACTAACTCTAATTACCAATGCTTGACTTGTGATGGTCTGTTTATTGTCATTATAATCTCCAACTTTATATACCGAAAATTATGTGCAAGTTTAAGCACCTGCGGTTGTCCTTCTGTCCCATTGTCCTGTACTATTTTCTCTTTGCTTTCCGTTTATTGGGCTTTATGGTGCTGAATGGTTCTCCTTTTGTTCCTTGCTTCAATTTGTAACTAGATATTGAACATCTTCTGAGTCGATGATTTACAAACCAATCTCCATTGCATTATTTTATAGGCTGCTCTTCGATTAGCACAGCTGGACAAAATTTCTGAGCGTTTATCGCGCCATGTCATGGAGCATCATGAAGAAATGGGTGGGTCTCTTATTCAAATCTCATTAATTTTCTTGTTTCAGGGACTCTTCAAAATATGTGGGATGCAATTAGGGACTGTTTGCTTTATGTTAAGTAATCCATCTACTGGGAGTTTCATCGTTCTGCTATTTGTGCAGTAACTCTCATTCTTAAACTTGCTTTTAGTAGATTTTTCCTGATCATGATGATCCGCGGGAATGATGCATTGTGAATACTGTCTAGAACAGTTGAAACAATTAGGTGATGTTAACAGTTGCTGAAACTGTCTATGTCACTGTTTGGTGGTCCCAGATCTCTAAACACTGTGTAAATGATTGCCTGATGGAAAGTCTTGGATGCCCAACTCCGCTACACTTTATAATTACCTGGTTTTCATGACCACCAGCAAAATATGTTTTAAGGTTTCAGTGACTAAGTATTAATTATCTCCTGCCGGAATTACCTTCATTTCTGATAGAATTGCATTTTGAATTCGTTCTTGCATTCTTAGTTCCTTTTTAGTACAAATTATCATGTCAATACATGTGTGGTTAATGGATGTTAATCCATGTAGTGCGCATTCCTTACAACTATCTTTCTGCAAGAATATTTGTTAAAAGACGATACCTGTGCTTGCAAAAAATCTAGAATAAAGAACAGTTCTTCGATCTTTATTTTTCCGAATACCTGCCTCTGCCTACAAGATTGCTTAGGAGGATAATAACTGGTTTTTGTTTTTGATTCTACAATATGTATCCCCTCATGGTTTCCTGATTTATTGGTTCTGATGTTCTAACCTACGTTTAAGTTCTAATATACAGATCTGGATACATATATTGTTCATTTAACTTTGGTTCGTTCAGAGATATTTAGTTTGGTGAATGCCACTTCGGTCACTTTTCTTATGGCCACTTTACATCATTTTCAATGAACATGGCAGAATTATTCTCCTTTTCCATCCGCGTTCTTGCCTTTGTGCTTTATTTTTATTGACCGCATCCCATTTTGTATGGATTCCAGTGTCTGGCACCTATCTTGTCCTTCAATCTGTGAGCATCTGTTTTTCATAATTTGTTCAGTTGGGTAACTGGATTACGGTGTGATTTGTTTCAGTGCAAGGGATGAATCTGGTGAGAGAATTGGAAAGGGACTTGAAGATTGCAAACGTTATTTGCATGGTAAGCAGGTGACTCTTTTACCATTTACATATTTATGCTTAGACTAGTATATAAACATGTATGCCAAACTCCAGACTTGCCTTGTAATACCCTTAAAAATAGTTGTTAATACTATTCATATCAACAAGGTTCACTTACTTTTCTGGGAGTCCATCCATGAAAATTCCAATGTTAAGCGTGCCGACTTTGGAGCAATTTTGGAATGGGTGACCCCCTTGTAAGTTTTCCAGAGTACGCACAAGTGAGGACAAAGCGAAAGGTCATGTGTTGATTTGACAATATGGACAATTATTGGTTAGGGCATGAGTGGGCATCCCGTTGCCATAACGACCTCGGGGAAAGCCTGGGCGTTTGGTCATTTCTTTTGAAACCTAAAGTGGTTGGGATGTAAACCAATATTTAGATATTCACGGATTGCCCAAGTTTGTTGGTCCTGCACATGCCTATGATAATCTATTTGCTCGTTGTAATATATGGCTCTTAATAAACAGGTAATCGGAGTGTTGTAACTCCAACATGGATGATGCGACAATTTGAAGCTCTACCTGTAACTGCATAGAGGCCTAGTAACCAAAGATTAACCTGGAAACGTGAAAATATAGTATTAAACATTACTCTTGAAGCATGATTTCCTGAAAGCTTTTAAGTTTTCCAATACCCTAAATCAGTATATGTAGCTACCTTTCCAAAAATGTTGTTTTATGCTTTCTATTATGTTGACTGCAGAATGGGCGACGCCACCTTACCTCATCAAGGAATGAGGTGTCTAGGGATCTCGTTGTTACAGAAAGGTCCAAAAAGAAACAGGCTCTTCTGGTAAGTTGGCCCCATAAAGTTCATGCAAATTTACTCCTGCAATTTGTTATCCTTAATCTTTCCTCCAATTTCTTGTAAATTGCAGATTAATAATTATCACATACTTAACAGTTAATGTTAGATGGTCTTTACATGCAGCTGGTAGACGTTTCATCTTATTTTTATTCACGAACTGGAAGAATATATTTTAATTGGCTTATGTACCTTAGTACCCCACAATTCTGTTCTTTAGGCTTTCAAATGAATCTTGCTCTATGTTTGGGTTGGTAGCAAGAGCAACATGTAACTGTGATTTAACCTCTAGTTTTATATTGGGAGTGAGTAGATATACCTGCAGCAATTTTGAATTTTGAATTTCTTTCTCTTATTTCTCCGAGCATTCACCTAACCCTATCAATGTAACAGCTTTAACTAAATCACATTACTGATTTTGTTCTCAATCTGATAATATTGATGACAACCCAGGTGTAGGAAAGTCCCACGACCAATAAAAGTAATTTTTAGGGATTTACCATGATGAATGATGTTGTTACAACCTTTATTTTGGTTATTTTTACTTGCAGGAACTGCTCCCCATCCTAAGTGAACTTCATCATGCAGTTGACATGCAAGTGACTCTTGAAACTTGTGTCGAGAATGGGGCTTTCTCTAAGGTACCATTTTTCTTTTATACATTTCCTAAAGGAAATTGTTTAATTATTATCTTGCTTCTTCTTCTTGTTCTACCTTCTAAGATGGTGCTTATTTTCTATTTATTTCTAATTGCACTCTTCCCTTTACATTCCGTCTGAGTTTGGGATTTTACTTCATACTATATGTGCTCTTTTGTGGTGAAAAATTCTTGCTAAACTTTTGTTATGTACGTTGTCAGGCTTTCCAAGTGTTGCCTGAGTATTTACGGCTTCTAGATAATCTGTCCGGCCTTTCTGCAGTGCAAGAGTTGACCCGTGGTGTTGAGGTGAAAGCAACTGCTTTACAGTATTCTTTAAGATTAACAAACATGCTCTTTGTTTATCACTTTTCGTGCCAGTTATTCTTAAATTGCTTTTGTAGAAATTGATCTTTATTTTTTTAAAAGATTTTTCATGTTTCTGCTATTCTTTTACTTCACAATTTCATTAAGTTCCTATTGTTTTAATCTCTTGCAGGTTTGGTTGGGAAAAACTCTTCAAAAATTGGACTCGCTTCTTTTACAAATTTGCATGGAGTTCAGAGAGGATGGCTATCTTACTGTTAGTTACATATTTGCTTTCTAAGAATGAACTTTTGTTGTTAAAGCCTCGACCATGCCTACTTGTATATGCATATTCCCTCATATTCACTGATCCAAAACACCAATAGATAGGTTTTCTCAGGTTCAATTAAGTGATTTCCTTTTATTTTATTGCTTTATCTTCAAATGTAATTTGCGTGATTGCATTAACCCTATCTTGATGTTATTTTATGTAAGACTTAAATTCGTTATTGTCAGATAAGCTTATTCTCTTTATTGTATTTTCCGACTGGGGTTCATTTTCCAACTAATACAAGAGGATGATTAAAATATTTGCAAACTTGATATCATTTTATTTCCATGTTCATGCCCCATGAGAAAACCCGTTCTGAACTGATATCTTGAATGCAGAGCTTAACCATTCACTCCTGTTTGTAGGTGGTCGATGCATATGCCCTGATTGGCGATGTTTCTGGTCTTGCAGAGAAGATGCAAAGCATCTTTATGCAAGAGGTTATCTCTGAAAGCCACTCTGCATTGAGGAGCTCACTGCATGAGGTACTCTTTATTTGCTCCTAGAAATTTTATTGCAATAAGCAACTTATCATATATAGCTTCAATACACTTGCTTCGGAGATAGTAGACTGGCATAGAGACAGGAAGTATGTATATAACTCTACCTTCTTCATTGAGACTTTTTTCAATCAATTTATGAATTTAGTTGCAGTTGTGAGTTCATATTGTTGTTGAATTTTTATTAAAAGATACAAAGCCTGATGCAACTAGCAATCACCATACAGCGACTATTTTGGTTCAAGTACCCCGCTCATGAAGTATTTGACAGGATTACATATGCTTTAGTTACGACTCTTAAAACTATTACATCTTGCTGAGTTTTTGCATAATTCAGATGAGTTTTTGCGTTTTATAGTCAGTTCCATACTTGGAACCTTTGTGGTCTCTCTGGACTTTATGTCTTGAACATTATATACTTCAATTATGCTTGACTCAGAAGTTCTTACTTTACTGCAGGAAGTTGACATTCAGAAGACAGAACCAACTAGGTATACCTTACTTTTTAGCATTATTCTGAATTCTGGAGGGAATATAATTATAAGTAATGATGTTATTCCTGTGTCTCAATCTCAGGCTCCTTGTTTGTTAGACATGGGTGAGGATGAACGTATGAATTGTTTCTATTTTTCTTGAATGCTCATGCAGGCTAACCTACAGTGATCTGTGCACTGGGATACCTGAATCCAAATTCAGGCGGTCATTGCTTGCGACGCTTGCTGTTCTCTTTAAGCTCATGCGTTCCTATTATGCAATAATGAGCTTCCACCTAGAAGATACAGTGAGTTATCACTGATCTTCTCCCTATTTAGTTACTGTTTTAATATTCTTCCTTCTTTATTTTTCATTTAATTTTTACTAATCATATATGGTTTAAAGAAAAGTAAATACATTTTTTGGATTAATTACTTTTTTTAGTGAAATTATGTTTGTGAATCTTTGAACATATCTGTTCTTACTACGGAATAAATGTCAATCGTAATAGTCTGTATCTTGCTTCATATCTTTTTAAATAGTTATTTTATGGATGTCACTTGTACATTTATTTAGGGATGATGATACTCTAAAGTAGAACCGACCAAGAACAATAACAAAGTAGAACCTACAAGGCTCCACTCTTATTTTCGAATTTGAAATGATCTAATATAAAGGTTGGTGCTATTTATCTCTTTGTTTTAAAATGAATGGACATTCTTTTCACATCCTTTAGGTTTTCCAATACAACTATTTAAGTTGCTCTGGGGAGTGGGTGGAAATGATATTTATATGGAAAATTTGTACATTACGATCCACAATTGTTCCTAGATTCAATGAGTTTGCTTGGTTTGCTTGCAACACTTGTGAAATGGCGTTTATTTCTTAAAACCTCCAGGTGTCTCCACCATCTGACCGCACTGGAGTTGCTGAAAATTCAGATGGAAAAGTTTCTTCTACTTTACTGCCTGAAGATGGTGGTGTTCCTGTATCACATGTGAGCGGAACTATTTCATCCACAATTGAAGTACCGCCAGAAAGTTCTCCATCTATATCTGATGCTACAGGGAGCGATCGTACGAACATTACACATCATAATTCTGAGGGAAGAGACAATGGACGTGAGGCGTCAAGTAGTGGATCCCCATGGTTCTTACTGCGAAAAGACGCAGTGACCTTTGTTTCACTTGCCTTACAGAGGGGTCGAAGGAACCTTTGGCAGCTCACTTCAAGCCGTGTAGCTGTATTGCTTTCTTCACCAGCAGTTTCTTCCACTAGCATTCATCAATTTTTGAGAATATATGAAGATCTAAGTATCTTCATTCTTGCTGGGGAAGCATTTTGTGGGGCAGAAGCAATTGACTTCCGTCAGAAACTTAGGTCTATCTGTGGAAGTTATTTTGCTTCTTTTCATCGGCAGAGCATTTATGTAAGTCTAACTCACTTAGCTTTTGCTCTGCCTTGAAGTATTTCTTTGTTAACTTCTTAATGGCATTACATAATCTTCATCTGTGGAGTGCTTCCCTTAGCGTGCCATTGTTACTAACCATTTTCTTAAAACTTACCAAAACTAAATAGGTCTCAATGCGATTAGCTGATGAGTGCATAATAAGGGCAGGGAAGTTTGTAAGGAAAAGGAATGAATGCTCGACATTGTATTTTTCTTCTATGAGAGTTTCTTCATGCATAGTTTCTTGCAAGTGTCTGAGTTACATATGTCTGTTTTGGAGTTGGTTACCATTAACACTTTGACTGTTAGTCCTAATTTCTTTATCTGGTTACTTCTTCATATTGAGCGTGAGAATAATAGTCTTTGGATTGGTTGTCATTGGATTTAAATTAGGATGAAGATATCATGTCACTCCGTACCAACTATGCTTTTTTCTAATGAAATCGTGTTCTGGCATTAACTTGTTCACTCCTCAAGTCAAATGCCTTTTGTTCTCGGCAACCTTTTTACCGTCACAGCTAGTAGATGTAGACCAATGTTCTCCTACTTTTTTTCTTGTGACTTCAAATATTTGTTGTTCAATTTCTTTTTGTTCTCATTGTCTTCGTCTATGAGACACGATTGTTATATTTCCCTTATCTCCAGGCATTAAAAATGGTGATGGAGAAGGAAAATTGGCAGATACTGCCACCTGAATCAATCCATGCTGTTAGCTTTCCTGGACTTGTTGGAGATGGAGCAGCTCTTATTGTTTCAAATGATAGTTCTCATGGTGACAGATTATTGCACAATATTAGGCTGGTTGGTCCGAATGGATTAAAGATGGGTGGATTTTCGTGTTGGCAGGAAAGTCGAAACCCATTTTTGTCAGATGACAGTTGTGAGGAATATTCCGACTCTTTTCACCCCAGTGGGATGACAACACAAGGAACTGGAAACACTCATGTGGCCCGGGACATGAAATCACCTCCGAAAAGTCATAATGCAAACCGTGTTAATGGAACTAATTTCTCAGAAGAGGAAAATGAAGATCTTCATGCAGATTTCATCGACGAAGACAGTCAGCTTCCGAGTCGTATTTCTCGATCAGGTAATTCAAGGCATAATTCTTCACGTGCAAATGATGAAGAGATTACAGCACAAACGGGATCTTCCCTTAGTCTTTTGAGGTGGGTTCTTAAGTTCTTCGATTCTGATATATAATCTGATCATTTCAATTGACACTGACGTTATTGTTTATTAGATTGATGGACAAATATGCCCGACTGATGCAGAAGCTAGAGATCGTCAATATTGAGTATTTCAAGGTAGGCTCAAACATAGTATTTCCTTTTATCCCAAAATTAAATGCTGTCCTTGGGTCCGTTCAGTAATTTGGTATGGGTTTGATTCTTAATTTTACAATTTTTTCATCTCTGAATTGCCGCCAACAGGGAATTTGCCAGTTGTTTGAGATCTTTTTCCACTTCGTATTTGAGTCATTCTGTGTAAATAGCATCCAACCTGCTGGAAAAAGTTTGAATGATTCACTTCCTCGTAAGTATTGTCGGGCCCTGGATTCTCTGTAGCCTGTCGTGCTTTCCCTTTTCTTCTGGAAGTAATTGAAGGAACATGTTTGTTACTGTGACCTAAAAAACTTCTGCATAATTCTCCACAGACAAGCTAAAGAATGCATTATCAAGAATTTCACAAGAATGTGACCAGTGGATAAGACCTTCCTCTGTATCGGTTTCTTTTTCATCCCCCGCATCATTGAGTTCGCCATTCATGCATCTGGATGTAACTCCCACTAGTCCTCCCAGTCACTTGAATCACCCAATATTTGGGCTCACGGTATATATGCCTATTTACTACTGCAGTATGCCATTGTATAGAAACTATTTTTCGTGGAGAGTTTCTCATTTATGGTTAATTAATTTACAGTTTGATTTCTGTCTCTGTAGTATGTTTTGATCATCACTCAATCAGTTCACAGTTCATACATATTTTCATAATCATATATGCATTGCTTTCTATACTATAAGAAAAAAAATGAGAACCATAACGATCTCATAAATAGGCATTGTGCAGCAAGTTTACCATGTCTTTGGAACATGCATCAGATCTTTGGTTAAAATATGACATAGCTCTAATCTCACTCAGAGGCCATCTATCCATTGATGTTCAAATTCGACCCGGATTTCCCCTGTAACTGTTGCATTAAGTTGGACTTGATGGCCAGCATCAGTTACCTGGTAGTATTCTATGAAAATCTGCATCTAGCTTGCTAGCTGGCCTGGGGCTAAAAAAACGAGATGATAAGTTGGTTTAGTGAAATCTCTTGGGCCTCAACTTTTTCTTCCTTACCCACTACAGATAAGATCAGATGATTATATATGCATTTTATAATAACAACGAAATACAGTTTAATTGGTATGATACTTCCCTCTAACCAATAGGTTGTGGCTTCGGGTCACCTTGAGGGCTAAGTGGGGATCCACCTTCCGTTTTGTGAGAAAAAAATGTATATGTTTTATAATGAGCTTGGGTATCTCCTCATTAAAGAGTCTCACTTTGGCTTAGGAAAGTTATATAACTCATAGCGTTCTTTGATTGACCATTTTGCATATTATGTCGGTAATTTACACTGATGAATGCTGCAGGAAAGGTGTGCTGGGGCAGACACCATTTGCCTTGTTGCTCAATTATTGCTTAGATCTAAAGCAAATTTTCAAGCAATGCTTCTGCAGAAGAATGGAGCAGTGATTGAAGATTTCTATGTGAATTTGGTATGTTTTGCATGGCCCTTGAGGATAACGTGGGGCTTCAGATCAATTATTCACTCATTTCAAAATGGTGTTAGTTTCTAGTTTGGACATAATTTGGTACGTTTTGCATGGCCCTTGGGGATAACGTGGGGCTTGAGATCAATTATTCACTCATTTCAAAATGGCGGTAGTTTCTTGTTTGGACACGGAAATAAAGCTTGATTTTGATTGAATAATGACAACATTTTCATTGGTCGAGCTGAACTGCGAAATTGCAACCTGGCAAAGTTTTCTGCATAGTAAAATGATGTTTCTACTTAGTGCACCGCCTTGCATGGTGTTTTACTTTCCATTCTTTTATAGGTAGATGCTGTTCCAGAACTTAATCAGCACATTCATAGAACGACAGCAAAACTTCTATTCCATATGACTGGGTGAGTTACGGAGAATTCTTCTATTTCCCTGATGAAAGCCGCCTAATAAGGCTTTTGTGAATGACAACTTGTGAATCCATTTCTGATCAAAGCTTATGAAATTTGTCTTAATTCACATTGCGTCATTATCAGTTGTATCTGAAATAATACCTACCTTTGAGGCCAATCAGGTGTTGCCCAAACAGATCTATAT
This sequence comes from Pinguicula primuliflora, assembly GCA_025802335.1. Lineage (NCBI taxonomy): Eukaryota > Viridiplantae > Streptophyta > Magnoliopsida > Lamiales > Lentibulariaceae > Pinguicula > Pinguicula primuliflora. The sequence continues at coordinate 14,299 of JAOYMZ010036485.1, read as the reverse complement.
TGTTAAAGCTTCTTATTCACCTAATATTGCACATAATTCCCCTTGCAATTCATAGATAGTATGTAGCAGCTGCAGCTCTATGTTATTTCCTACTAACATTTTGGGCAAATAGATTAGCATTGTGAACGGATCTGATAAGAAACTTGTGATGGGGTCTCTGTTGAATGGGGAGTGAGACCATGGCCATTTGAACTTGAACAACATTCTTATTAGTATTCATATCTTTTTGTGATATTTTCACTCTTTGTTGATTCACTTCTTTAAGCTGCTCTTTTTTGTGAAGAGCTTCATTTTTTGGGTGGGTGGGTGATGGCATAACTGTTATTTTCTCATAAACCGGGTTATCGCGTTCATCATTGAATGGGAATTTATTTGTAGAGGTGTCTTTTGGTATATTCTTAGCCATGCTATAGGGATGTTAATTAATCAAGTGGAGCAGGTATGCGGAGCGCATTGCTAGTGCTAAATGGGAGGTAAAAGAGCTTGGACTGGAGCACAATGGGTAAGTTTTCTTTGTTGGCTGTATGCGTTATTATTTGTTAAAAGGACTTATTGATTATGTACTTCAGTTCCTAGTTTTGTTAATGGACATCTGATTATGTACTTCAGTTCCTAAGCCCCACGTCTTTTCTTCGCAGGTACATAGATTTGTTACTGGGCGAATTTAAGCACTATAAAACCAGGCTTGCTCATGGGGGTATCCGGAAAGAGGTATAGTACTATTTGGTATTCACAATTGCTTTGTAAAAGCAAAAAGGCCCTGAAACCGGAATTTCGTTTTGAAATTTATTGGATATTTTGGCACTCAAACTAGCTACAGATCTCTCCATCTAAGCTGTTCCATATCTCCCTGTCACGGTTCTGCTTTCCGCCGTCACAGCATCTGTGGCTTCTATATCTTATCATAACCTATTCATTTCAAATCCAGGTTCAAGACCTTCTCTTAGAGTATGGACTTGAAAATATTGCGGAAACTTTGATCGAGGGCCTGTCTAGAGTGAAAAGATGTACAGATGAAGGGAGAGCGCTCATGTCTTTGGATCTTCAGGTTTAACATGGCAAATAGATTATATGTATGTGGATACAATACGTGTGTCGTCTTCCTTATCACGTGATGGTATTTTCTTGTTCAGGTTTTAATCAATGGTCTCAAACATTTTGCCCCTGTTGATATTAGACAAAAATTGCAGATGGTTGAAACTTTTATCAAGGTGTGTTCATGCATAACATGTGTTTACGTCTATTAGTTTCCTGCTTCCAGTTACTCATTTTGCTTCCTGCTATTCATAAATCAGGCCTACTACCTTCCGGAAACCGAATTCGTCCACTGGTCTCGTGCGCATCCGGTATGGAAAACGAATTCCATGCTACATAATTCCATCCACATTGCATCACTTGCATTTAACCACCTTCCCTCTTGGCTTGCAGGAATATACTAAAAATCAAATAGTGGGGCTTATCAACATGGTTGCGACTATGAAAGGCTGGAAAAGGAAAACCAGGTTGGATATTTTAGAAAGAATTGAGTGATCTGATCCATACCGTTTTTTCTTTTTTCGTTTTTTTGCTCATAGTTTTCAATTTACGACGCCTCTGTGTTTGGAAGCTTTCTTCCATTTCATATAGTATCTTAGTGATATCGAGTTTGTGTATCGTCTGATTTGTATTATATAATCTGCCCTCGGCATATGTAATTTCGCACCAGTGGTACACGAATACAAAAGGCCGTATGTTGCCATATTTGAGTCATTATTTATGTTTATTACAGAGTAAGTTACAATTTGATGAATGTTTTGTAGAGACGAATAAAGGAGTAGCTTTATTATGCATGTTTTTTTTAGGTAGGTAAGTTAGTTGAAGTATCCGAGAGTTTTTTACGCTCACGACTAATTTAGGGGGTCTGTACCCAGCCCAAAAGCTCTTATGGATTAGGCATGGTCAAGCACTTTTGCTGGGGTTTGAATTCGAGACATCTTATTCAAGGGTTCACCTAAGACCGAACTTTTATTATGTATGTGATGCGAGACTTATCAGTTACTAGTTTGGTATGTGGTTTCAATGGGAATCAATTTATGGAACTGTTGCATGTAAAATTGATGCTTTCATAATACCAAACCCCTATGCAAAGGCAGATTTTGATCGCCAGCAATAAAGATGAGCAGTGAATGCTATGTGAATTTTGTAGCTTCAAGTTTGTCTTGCAAATGAATGGGTTTAGGGTTTAGGGTTTAGGGCAAATGAATGGCCTATACTTTATTTTCTCTTTACCCTCCACCTAACCCAATCACATGTGTCTCAAACATAAAATCTATTTCGTGGCATGAAGAGGCTGCGTTACACGTTGCTTATCATGCTCAGTGCCACACATGGCGGATGATTGGTTACTCGTGGTTAAGTTGGAATATATCAATAAAAGCCTCATGAATAAAAAAAACATGACTTTCCAGTGGAAGGCGTGGACTCCAAAGAAGAAGAAGGCAACAACAATTTCCGGAGGCGCCATCTATGCGCCGAATGAGGTAGGAGAGACAAGCAAAGCAGCAGAGGACCGGACAATATCTACAGAACACCTCTCTGGTACTGCTCTGGTCGTGGGGGGAGGCTAGTCAGCTAAGATCGTGGATCGAACTGAACCAGATGAATGGACTACGGTGACTAGATGTAGGCCTGTTCATCAGCGTTTGGGACTCCGCGAACATAATTCTCAGCTATTGGCGAAGCAACAGGGATCCCAACAATACAAGAGAATTCGTGACATGAGATCCCGGTTATCATCCTTGTACTTCACAAATTTCCCTCCACACTGGGATCCGACGAGGATGGCCACTATATTCCGAGCTTATGGAGGTCTGTTTGATGTGTACATTGCAGCTCGTCTTGGTTTGAATGACAAGAGATTTGGCTTCGCTCATTTCGACACGAAGCTCGATTCGTCAGTGCTAGCAGTTAGTCAAATATGTCATGCTACAAAGATATCAGATCTTCAGAGTCAAAGATATCAATATAAATCAAAGATATAGTGTCGGGATTGAACAGGTCTTCAAAGTCAAAGATATCAATATAGATCAAAGATATAGTGGCGGAATTGAAGTGTCTATATAATCAAAGATGTGTATAATGTAATAAGTGTGGAAAAAAAAGAAAGGAAAGGAAGAACTCTCTCCCGTCGATGTAGATATAGCCGAACCACGTAAATCTTGTATTCCCGTGTGTGTTCATGTGTGCATAAATCAACACTATCAAACTATTACTAGCAACTAAGTTTGATGGGAGAATCCTTGCAGGATACAAGCTCCAAGTCAACGTATCAAGGTACAATGCTGGTAAACCAATTCCTGCTCAGGTCCCCCCAAAGTTACAAGCACCAGCAGCTCCTTCAGCTGTTCCTGCATTGGAGACAACGCAAATATGTCAGAAGCATGACTCTCCAGTCCGTCCAGGAGTCTCTTTTGCAGAAATTATTAACCAAAGCGGTGAGGCCATACTGAAAGCAACGAAGGATGGCAGCCTAACTAGTCACCAACCTAATCCTGATGATTGCAATTGGCTAAAGGGGGCTATCCTTGTCAACCTTAAAGAAGGTGATACAATGACAATCCAACACAGCTTATCTCTTTTTGGTTTCCTAAGGATAACAGTGGATCCACTTCCTGGGAAAATGGCCCTTATCAGAGGGTTAAACGATGACCAAACGAAAAGGCTATTGGAGCTAGGAAACCAGCCGAGCAACACTATGTTCAAATCTGCTAAAATATGGGAAGTGGATTTGGAGATACGTAAACGACATACTTGGCTACGGATCTCAGGAATCTCGTTCTCCTGCTAGAATGAGAAGAGCCTTACATGGATCAGCTCCCAATATGGGGCAGTGACGGAAATCGACAAGAACACTTTGGAGCATAGAAATCTGCTATTTTGCAAAATACAAATTGAAACAGCATCTCAGCGGAAGTTGCAAGGAATAAGAACTATCGTGATTAACTCCAGACTCTACGATATTGAAATCAATGAAGAGGAGGATGGCAGTAACCTGACCCCGGCGATCAGCCCCCTAGCCGGAAATGCAGTATTGGCCGGAGCGTCAGCCTTGTCGGATCAGAGTAGTAACGGGGAAGATGAATCATTTGCATTAAATAACCTTTTTAGGTCTCCGTGCAACCTATGCACTCCCGAGACTGGAGTTAATTCTAGGAACGAGGCTCAAAATCGAACTCATCTCCTCCCGAGACAAATTATCAATGTGCCGACCACGAGGGTTGCGAACTTGTTGGATATCAATAATATCTCCTCAATTACCATTTCTCCTGCATTGAGCCGATGTTTGGGCTGCGGGCATAAAAGAAATGTGAGTAAAAGAATCAGATCGACAAGGCTACTCTATCAACAAGCAGGGGGCTATATTGGTGGGCCTGCATCTCGGGTCATGACATTAAACCAAGCCCGTGAAAATAGGAGAAGAAGAACGAAAGCTGCTAAAACAGAAAACATCTGCTGCACACTCTATCACTCCAGCACAAAACTTGCTACTCTGTGACTCTATTCCTGAAACACAGGAAGATATTAGAAAGGAGGCCGCTGAAACTCTCGCATTAGCTGGAGGTCTCGGAGTAGAAATTTAGGAAGCGGATCTGAATCCTATTATGGCTATGGAAGAGAGAGACATCCAGTCCGAGAAAGAGTAATCCTGTGATGCTGATCATACTGGTGTTTAACCATTGTTTTAATGAAGCTATTGAATCAAAACGTTAGAGGGTTTGGAAAAGGAAGTACAAAACGGGAGATCAGACAAGTTATCAGTCACTTTGACATTGAGTTTGTGTCGTTGCAGGAAACCAAACAGGCTGCAATACAGCCACGAACTGTGGAAAGATTGTGGGGCAACCAAGATTGTGATTTTGTTTATCAGCCTTCAACGAGGCTTTCTGGTGGCCTATTATGCACCTGGAAAACTGAAAGATTCACTATGACCTCATGTTGGAAAGCTAGAAACTTGATCGAAGTTACTGGGATGTGGAATGGCCTCAACCAAGCAGTGAACCTGAAAATCTTAAACATCTATTCACCCTGCTCTATTGAGGGGAAATGGGCACTTTGGCACAAAATTTTGCAGAGATTGAGTCTGGATATTGAAGCAACTTTGTGTATCAGCGGGGATTTCAACACGATAAAGGAGCCTAATGAAAGAATGGGGTCTTCACCTACTCCTACTGGTGAAATGGAGGAATTCAACTCATTCCTAGCAGCTACACACTTACTGGATTTGCCCCTACATGCTAAGAACTTCACTTATTTCCATCCTGGAGGCAGATGTGCCAGCAGAATCGATAGGATTCTAGTTTCGGACAGTTTGCTGAATATGTGGCCGGGTGCCACTCAACAAGCATTGGAGCAAAAATCATCAGACCACTGTCCATTAATCCTATATGGGGAGGTTCAAAACTGGGGGCCTATCCCATTCAAGGTACTTGATGCATGGTTCCAACATCAGGACTATGAACGATTGGTCAAAGATACATGGGCTCAAACTGAAGTTACTGGATCAAAGTCGTATATCTTGTTGCAGAAACTAAAGAAGTTGAAAGAAGTCTTGAGAGATTGGAATAAAACTGAGTTTGGGGACCTCAATAAGCAAATTCTGGAGACTGAGAATCAACTGAAGCAGCTGGATAACAAAATGGAAGTTGATCAGCTAACAGACAAGGAGATTCAAATAAAAAAAACCGCTGATCTCCATCTCAGACAGCTGAATGTTAAACTGGACAGTGTCCTATTCCAAAAATCACGGAACAAATGACTACTAGAAGGAGATGGAAATACCAAGTACTTTCACGTCTGCATAAAGAAGAATAGAACTCGAAATAGTATTAAGGGGGTCCAAATTAACGAAGTATGGACAACTGAAGTGGCTGCGGTTAAGAAGCACATTCATGAGAGCTACGAGGCACATTTCAAAGCTCCTGAGAATCCTTGTCCCAGTCAACACTAGAATTTCTCCAATAGACTATCTATCCCGAACAATGAGTAGTTAATATCCCCCTTTACTGAAGAAGAAATTGTTGCAGCTATGGATCAATGTGGGAGCTCTAAAAGCCTTAGGCCCGATGGCTTTAATTTCAAGTTCATTAAGCATTTCTGGCTGATCATGAAAGAAGATATTCTGGCCTTCTTCCTAGAGTTCTGGTCCACAACTCGAATGGTCAAAGGCAATAATAATACGATAGTTGCTCTAACCCCAAAAAAGGATAATCCAGGCTCTATTATTGACTTTCGGCCTATCTCTATGGTTTCATCTATGTACAAACTATTAGCAAAGGTCCTGGCTACTAGACTCAGCAAGGTATTGCCTAGGATTATCTCCCCACATCAAACAGGCTTTATACACAACCGGTATATTATGCACAGTGTGGTCCTAGCCAATGAGATTGTGAATGAAGCAAAAAGGAAGAAAAAACCATGTTCAATCCTAAAGGTGGATTTCCAAAGAGCCTTTGATAGTGTTCGGTGGGATTATCTATGGAAAATTCTAACAGCAAAGGGCTTCTGCGCGAGATGAATTCACAGGATGAGGGGTTGTGTTGAAACAGCATTTATGTCGGTCACTGTCAACAGAAGTTCGTGTGGACAATTCATGATGGAAAGAGGCCTTAGGCAAGGAGATTCCTTATCACCCCAGTTCTATGCCATGGCAGCAGAAGGATTAAATGAACTCTTAACCAGATCAGTCGAGTTGCAATTACTAAAAGGCTACAGAATAGGTGCAACTGGTCCTGTCATCACCCATCAACAATTCGCTGATGACACGATCATGTTTGGTAATGGATCCAGAGAAGATATAATCACTATGAAGAGGATACTACGGATCTTTAAATATATCTCTGGCCTTAAGGTTAATTTTCAGAAGAGCAAGCTCTATTCTATCAACACCACCGAACATACCCAAGCTGCTCATGCTGCTATCCTACATTGCAAATCAGATACAATCCCCTTCCTATACTTAGGGATTCCAGTGAAAGCCAATCCCAAGCTCAAGATAATTTGGACCACGTACTCAACACAATTACTAAACGGATTAGTGGCTCGGAGAAGAAGGACATCTCATTTGGGGGAAGGATAGCAGTCATTCAATCGGTGCTAAGTGCCCTGCCACTCTTCTACTTCTCGATATACAAAGCCCCTGAAGGTGTGCTGAAGAAAATAGACCGAATATTATCGAAGTTTCTGTGGGGCTCCACTCCTACGCGAAAGAGGAAGATATCGTGGATCAAATGGTCCAAACTGTGCATACCAAAAAAGAAAAGGGGCCTGGGATTCAAAGTGTTAAAACATCTCAATATTTCTCTCCTTGGCAGATGGGGATTTAGATTCATCAAGGAGCCAACTAGTCTATGGAAACAAACTATTGGTACACTCTATGGAACACCGGACTTCAACTCTATTCAACAATCGAGGCACGGATCTATCTGGTGGAAGAATATTTCTAAATGGGTTCTAGCAGCACCATGGTTCAGGTAAAACCTATATAAATGTGTGGGGGATGGAATATCTACTAAATTCTGGCTGGAAAAGTGGCTAGGAAGTAAATCATTCTCGGAGAACTATCCTACATTGTTCTCTAAGGCAACAGATAAGGAGATAACAGTAGCAGATAAAGGACTCTATGATCTAACCTGGCACACTTGGAGATGGCACTGGTCTTGGTCTGCTCCTCTTTCAAACATTGAATCAAATGAGCTCCTTGTGCTCCGAGCTGAGCTTAACTCTGCTCCTCCCAGATCACACCAACAAGTTGAATGGCAGTGGCAAAATCCTAACATCACAAAATATCAGACCTCTATGATGTATAATCAGATTGTACAGAATCAAATGGAAAATTTGGACCTAGAATTTTCAAAAATTTGGGACAAGCTTGTACCTTCGAAAATCAATGCATTCTGTCGGCGTGCAGCTCAGAATCGAATCCCAACTAATGACAATCTAGTCAGGCGAGGCGTTCCAATAGACTCCATTCTCTGTCCCTTGTGTTTGGAAGAACACGAATCGGTTGATCATCTACTGCTACTCTGCCCAATCGCCGACAATTTGTGGAAGCTAATAATGAATTGGCTACATCTGCCATTAATCCAGCCAGTGACTGTGAAGGATCTGATTAACCAAGCTACGCAGTGTCCGCCGAAAATCAAGAAGGTATGGGGACTAATCTGGGAAGAAACCATCTGGAGACTATGGCGTATGCGTAATGAGGCCCTGTTCTCACAAGAGATTCTAGATGTGATTTGGGCTTTGGGCCAAGTGCAGATGCGGCCTGGATCAGCTTAAGGGCCCATGGAAAAATGGATCTGGTCTACAGTTTTGGTGAATGGTGTCGTGAGCCCATGAATTATTTCTAGACTTTAAATTAGAAATTACCCATAAAATGGGCCTTGTAAATATGTAAATACATTTTATAAATACAATACCTATTACCTACCCAAAAAAAATAAAACAAGCCTCATGGGGAGACAGAGGTACGACTGCTACTCAACTCGTTCTCTACCCAGCAACCATGCCATTTGAATGGAGAGAATGGAGCCCCCAAGAAGAAGCAGGTAGCAACGGGAGATTCAACGAAGGATATAGCTAAAATCAGCAAGGCGGCTGAAGCAAGGAAAGGACCACCGGAACACCCTTCTGATACATCAACAAATGTGGAGGGAGGCCAGTCGAGTGAGCTCTTGGATCGAACTGGACAGGATGAATGGATTACGGTGACCAAACCATCTTGAACAATCAAATTTAAGATGTGAGCACAACACCTCATGTGCAAATTCTCATGTCGGTTAATAATTTGCCCCCGAACATCACTGTACAAAGTTATATGACGCCACTTCAATGTTTCCAAAGCAATATCATTGTTCGTGTCATTATCAACAGTGATGGTCACTAATCTTTCTGAAATCCAAGATCTTTTTTTTTCCAACAACCACTTCTCATCGATCCAATGCCCTGTGATCACCATATAAGTCAGATTCTGACGTGAAGTACATGTATCTGTCGTGAAACAAATATGAGGACTAGCAGCAAGCAGCTTTTCCTTCCACTTCAGTTTCTCCTCATAATACATGCCCATGCAGTCCATCTGACACGTCTGTTTAGATATCATCTTGAAACGAGGATCCACATCCTTGATTATCAAAGAAAAACCAATCTTTTTAACATGGTTGAAAGGTAATTCATCCAATATAACGTGTCTCGCGATCTTCCTCTTCCACGCTTTATTATCAAACCTGCAAAATAAATAAACAAACAATAAACAACTTATAATGTTTGATCATAGTACCCGTCCCGTAAATAATAAAAAACAACAATTAATGAATGTTTAACCTTTTTTACCTGTGCAATGTCAACGTCCCACCATCACTACTGTAGTACTGTTCGACGCACTAGCATCGAAAGAAAGCGTCGCCTGTCTTCTTGATCCGACTACTTGTGCTTGAGCCGCCTTTCTTTTCTGACACCCATTGTAATGTTTGATCATAGTACCCGTCCAGTAAATATTGGTTTCACAATTTACGAATTTCCCACAAAAATTACATTTGGCCTTCGACTTTAGAGGATCCACAGGTGGAATTACCTTTGTAAAATATTCCCAATAAGGACTAGTCCTAGCCCTCTTTCTCTTCTTTGAACTTAGTTCAACATCTACTCTTTGAAACTCTTCTTCTTCAATCAGATTTGAGGATGTAGCAGCATTTGTACCTACAGAGTCGGTCATCCTGCATAAATTTACAATGAACTAAACTACAACATATACACGACCAGAATCCTTAGTGAATGATAAATTTACAATGAACATTCATACATAGGAACAAAGCACAAGAATTCACAAGTTTAAAACCCAAAAAATTCACAAGTATGCAGGAATCCTAATTGTTATAAGTGCAAATGAAATGACTAATAAAACTGAAATCAGCTCTCTTCGAAGTCCACACTGGTCTTTGTTCTAGGAAAATAATGATCTACTTTTGGAACCAGATAAGTCGAACAGTACTAACTTTCACTTCGAGCATGAATTGAAAAGTTTTCAAATGAAAACCATGAAAGCACATCCAATATACTCAACTACATTCATATGCAACGAAAAGTCACAAGTATGCAGGAACCCTAAATCTAAAATTATTGGTAAATGAGTTCAATTTGTTGCAATTGACATTGTAATTGAGCTCAAGTAATCCTCTTTAGGGTTAATTTCAAAGAAAAATAACGAAATTGAAAAATAATCGAAACAGAAGATTATCCTGAAAACGAAAAATTTCAGCCGAACAGGACCAAATGTTGAAGGAAGTCGACGATTGAACAATTGGAAGGTCTGGACTTGATGAAAGTCAAAGTTTCAATCAGAGGTCGACGCCGCAAACTCGAAGTCGGAGGATGAAAAACCAGAGTCGAAGAAGAAGAACCAGAGAGGCATAGACAAGAAGACCAGAGTCAGAGTCGGAAAATGAATCCAAAATCAGAGTCAGAGTCATTTTACTCATTTTTAACCGGGCGATACCGAGTAACCAGTACCGATAACCGGTATTAGGGGTATCGGTACCGGTTAGTAAACATTACCTGCCTCAGGTACCGGTACCGGAACCGATATCCAACCGGTACCGTTAACTAGTACGGGTCCCGGTCGTACCGGTACCGCCGGGTAATTTTGGACACCCCTACATCTAAGTGTGAGGTTGTTGATAAGCTTAGATTTTATATCATTTTAAGCTTATTTATCATATCACTTTTCACTATATCATGCCCTATACACTTACTTTATGGCTGATTTTGTGCTCATATGTGTGATCTTAGGTCTACACACCATTTCAACGTGTTATATGCAACATTTGGATCAAAATAGACCAAGGAGACAAGATAATTCCATTTCGAGTACAAAACAAGCAAGGTGTGAAAGTTGCCTAACCATTTTGGGCAAAAGGCCAAGGAAGTTGTTCCAAACTTGCGGACCACATCTCTACAACCACTTGAAGGGCAATTTGGAGATTTCACCAGGACATAACCTAGAAGTCCAGGACAGATTTCATTTTGACACAACAGACTTTGGAGGCAGCGGACCCGACGAAAAACCAAACACCATAGAGGTTGCTGCTTAGAGTTCCGGTGGAGCAGAATTGAAGTTTGTGGATTTCAACGGCTTCCACGGCTGCTCTAGGATGTTCTTTTGTATTGGCTGCAGCTCATGAATCAAGCATGACAACATTTTATCTATTCTTAGCTAGCTTTCCATTGCACTTGGTTTCCTACAATTATGTTTAGTAGTTTGTTAGATACAACCCTTTAAAGTTCGGTCACTATGTTGTTAGTTGTAGATTTGAGCATGTTTTGAGTATTACTCTCTGTGGAAATATGACCTCTTCTTAGCAGTGTATTACTTGAGACGTGTGTATACTTGCACTCACATTTCACCCATCACTTTCTTCACGATACACTTGAGGTGGAAGTATTAATTGATCAGCCTCCAGGTTATGAGAAAAAAGGAGAAGAAAATAAAGCGTATCGTCTGATGAAAGCTCTCTACGGGCTCAAGCAAGCCCCACGTGCATGACAAAATTGAGTATTATTTTCTGAATGAAGGATTCTCTAAGTGCCCCTATGAACACACATTATTCATCAAAGAAACTGACAGTAAGTTCCTCATTGTTTATCTCTATGTTGATGATTTGATTTTCTGTGGTGATACTGTGAATTTATTTGATTCATTTAAGAGCTCTATGAAATCTGAGTTAGACATGACGAACCTTAGACAAATGAAATTCTTTTTGGGAATTGAAATCTTGCAAAGAAATGATGGAATTTTCATGACGCAAAAGAAGTATGCCAGAGAAATACTCAACAGATTCAATATTAGAGATTGGAATCCTGTTCTCAATCCAAATCCAAGTGGAGTCAGAGTTACAAAGCATACAAGATGAAAAGCTATCGATCCTACACTACACAAACAGCTCATTGGCTCACTCATGTACCTTATAGCCACAAGACCCTATCTAACCTATAGTATGAGCCTTGTTAGTAGATACATGGAGCATCCCACTGAAGAACACTTCCTTGCAGCAAAGAGAATTCTGAGGTATATAAATGGAATGACCGACTTTGGAATCTTCTACAAGAAACAAGGAGGAACCACAACTCTAATCGACTATACAGATTCAGGCTACTAGGAGATCAAGAAGGCCGCAAAAGTGCCTCAGGATATGCATTCTTGTTGAGCTTTGCTGCGGTCTCATGGTGTTCAAAGAAGAAACATGTAGTCACTTTGTCAACTACTGAAGCTAAATTTATAGCAGCAACTGCGAGCTCCTATCAAGCCATATGGCTCAGGAGAATCCAACAAACATTGCACTTTGAATAACATGATCCCACTACTATCCTCTGTCATAATCTGTCTACTGTGAAGTTGCCCAAAAATCCAGTCCTACAAAGGAGGTGCAAATACATCGATATAAGGTTCAATTTTCTGAGAAATATCATGCAAGACAAAGTAGTGGAACCTTTTTACTGCCCGTCTTATGATCAACTTGCAGACATACTTATCAAGCCCCTCAAACTGGGGTCATTCAGCAAGTTGAAAGAAGCACTTGGAGTCTGCAATCATCCGAGTTAAGGATCAAGAGTTTCAGCTTATGGAAGGTTGTTTGAGATATTGCAAGCTTGGAGAACAAGCCTCATGTGCAGCTGAAGTAAGTAACAAGAAAGCAGTTATTGAGTCTATGAATTAGTTATTGTTAGTTCTTAGTTTCCAGCTGAATAAGTCATAAACATGTCAGTTTATGACCGAGTCTTAAGTCATTAGTTAGACGTGCATTGAATCTGTATAATTGGCTATTTAACAGCCATAACTCTACATTGTTTGAATACGATATTCCCATTTCAGTTGCATATGTCTTGTGATCTGTGTGTTCTGCTCAAAACTAGTAAATGAATCATTTATATTATTAAGGGGCAGTGCCAAACTTAAATTTTGGTGGCAAGTTTATGCATGAAACGACAACCAAAAAGAAAGATTTGAGGACTTTTCCGTAGACGCATGAGATAACGCGCAACTTTCAACCCTTAAAAACTCTCTTCTCTCTCCGCAAACCAGTTTTGATTTCTTAATAGACACACACCATTCCATTCCGAATAGATGCATCTGACGAAGGTCTATATATTTGCCCGTCGTGTTGCAAATCTTGCTCCTCCGGTCTGGCCGATTGGGCGGTTGGCACTTTCATCGACAATTCATTTGCGCTCTTTTCTTTTGGATTACATTTTGACGCTGGGAATTTTCTGCTTACCTTTGGTTTGCGTAACTTGGGTTTGATCTCCGGTCATCAGTCCAATTCGTGAAGCCCCTTGGAGCCCTTCTATGGATGCCTACGATGTGGAAAGGTGTTTCTCCTTCTTTATTCTCTGTTCTCAAAAATCTTACCGAAACAACTATTTTCTATTGGGTTAGGGATTCAGAGATTTTCTGCGAAGAAACCTGGATTCTTTGATTTTGAGAAGGTGAAGCCCACCAACGCCCGATTTTCTGCTATTTGAGAAGACGAAGCCTACAAATTGGATATTGATGCATTTCGACCAGATTTTGCCATATACGGCTTCATTGAAATTTCATGGTGAGTAGTCCATTTTTACGTGTTTTGGCTTCCATTATTGACTATTGAACCTTCATTGTTATATAGTTGTAATTCGATCTTGGTGGTAGGTTTTCGTCAGTGTTTGAAGAAGACAACTTGCACGATTTCACACTTTGGTTTGTTTGATTGTCCCATTATTAAAGGTACGTGTAAAATCCTCTCTCCCCTCCCAATCTTCATCCGCCGCTTACACGTGGTGTAAGCTTCGTTTCTTCTTCCTGACTACTCCTTAATCCTTAATGTTTATCTTTTGTCTTGCCGGTGAAATCGCTGCTCTGGTAAGCAAAAAACTGTGGGAATGACCTTGAACCCGTTTCCGATTGATTACTGCCCTCATCCCGAGCAGAATGTTGTGTCGTTGGGTGATTTCTTCTGCCCATGCAAGATCCTGAACAAGAGAATTACCCTATTTATTTGTTGTAAAAATAGGATCGATAGAGCCAAACTACAACTAATAATTTGTAGGAAATAATATTGAAAATAAATAGGACACGCAGATTTACGTGGAAAACCCCTAAACAAATCAGGGAAAAAACCACGGGCAGGGATAGAAGAATTCCACTATGAAAAAATATAGGAGTTACAATCTCTTTATACCACTAGGAGATACCACATGTAATCTCTCTAGAGAATAAAGGATAAACACT